>JAHZNI010001550.1:0-15543 GCA_027744415.1 Seira ritae | reverse complement strand
AAACTTTTCCTAGAGAAAAAGTATTGAAGAGAGACTATAAGTACCTACTACTACCTACCTACATACATATGTTTTAAGGAGAGCCATTAGCTCTGAGATACAAAGGATATTTTATGGTAAGGCTTTTTTAAGGTCACTTTCTCTCTGAGGCTGCTCTTGTATCGCACTCGTCCAATACCTGTTTTAAATGATTTCAAATACGAACCTCTTTCCTCATGTAAAGCCTTTCCAACATTTTTTATTGTACATCTGCACGTCAAGTAAAACCATAAACGTTCGAGTTCGAGTGCAGTGGTCATAACTAGAGACTTTGATTTCGAGATGGAGTTTATTTTATGTAAGTGGTGAAAGCACTTTAAAAGTGGTTATAGATGCTTTAGTTATAGCGGCCTTCACTAGAAGAGCACCGAGACCAAGTCTATCCATTTTTATCTCTCATTTTAAAAAGCAATAAAAGAATAGCATTTTCATTTACCTCTCATGGAATAAATGTATGAAGGAACAATAAAACGAAACCAACTCATCATCATCATCATTGATTTTTTAACGGGGAAAACTAGCAACACCTGCACACTCTGCACGTGGATCAAACATGGCACTTTAAATGGTACATGGATGGAGAGGAGTCCTTGAATTTCTGCAGTTAAATTTTTATGCTCGGCTGAACACTTTGAAACAAATTGTGACTAGAATATAATAGCAGGGGGAGTTGGAGAACACGAGCATATACATATGTATGATGCCTAAACAATTCACGAAGTTGAAGTTGAACCGCCGCATAAAGTAAAATAGAATAGAAATACATACTAATACTAGGCCTGGAATTTATGTCGGCGGTTTGCAAATTGATTACATTTTTTCCGGACAACGCGCCGATTTTTCATTTATGCTTCGTTTACTCACTGCACTATTCCCCTTGATCATTAGAGACTTAGAAAAACTGGGGAAGTGGTTTGTGTGGCCGGCATGTGCTACTTACCGTGTATTTTTTTCAGGGTCTATTTGCTCAAGCATGATGAACATGAGGTGGAATGGCTTATTGTAGGTTGGTGAATATTTCAACCAACCGAAATTCCGGATTCCACTTCACGATGGATGGAGAAACCCCCCACTTTTCCGTAATGAGACTTAGGTAAAGTAAACAAGGATGCTGAGGGGGAGCGCGTTTTAAATGAGCCTTGATAATTACGTTTCATAATGAGAGATCATTATCGTTATTTGGCACTACTTCACAAAAACTGAAGAATTCAAATTGGGGAAAGTATCACACTCATTTGAAGTACGTACAGTGCAGTAATTTGTTTGGATTTGTTTTTTTACAGAGTAGAGGTAAGCAATGAAATTATCACCTTCAGAGCTTTATTCAACCTTACATTGGTTTTTATTGAAAATTGGTATTGGAATTCAACTGGAGGGAACTGGTGACACGCTTACTTGCAGCTTCAATCTTTATCAACTCCGATATGACATTGAAGCACCGATTCACCACCAAAGTGCTCGCATAACACTTATAATAAGTGACTAAGGCTCTAAAAGTGTTTGGAAAGAAACAAAAGAGCGATTATCGCCAGCATCAAGGCAGACTTGATCGCAACCCCTCGTAAGTAAAGCTCTGTAAAAACTACCTAAAGTTGAGGCAACGGCTTATGTTCTTTGGGAGGTAAAACTTTTATTTTCCCTCCCAGTCTACCATTTTGTATGCACCCAGGCACGATAAAACGTAATCGACTCGGAGCTGTAAAAGTGCTACCGACATTAATTATTAATTTTGTCGAAATGCTCACCAGGACAAGGACAAGAACTGCATTATGTAATTATGAGTTTCCTTCCACTTTTATTAAGCCGAGCCCTTGAATGTGAGCGTGGTTGGTTGGTGTGGAGAACGGCGTGCTTTCACAAACATGATACTGTATTATAACGATAAATAAGGACAGAAATACCGGAGTTGCTGACTGGGTGTTTATTGCTCTATTTTTGTCTCTCGAAATCGAAGGCAAACCATCTCAATTCTATCGATAAATATAGACTACAACTATCTATATGCCTACGACGAGCTATTTGATAGAAATGGAGTTACCTACATGCATCATATAAAACTAAACAGCTTTGGGAGGTATTATATACAAAAGTACAACACAATTCCGCTCGCTCGCTCAGTTCTTGTTCGTATTGATTAGAAAAGACAATAAGCAGAAACCTTTAATTATTTTCTGGAGTGATGGAAAAATTGGGTGGTTGGTAAAAAAGTGGAGTGTATGCGCGATTCTTTTCACTAAATGCCTAATACTAAAAAAATGTGAAGTCCGTATATCACTTGAATTGGTTGAGTTGAGGTGGGAGAATTGATAAGTGGTTGGGGAAAAAGAGGGAAACCTTCAGCCTTCGGAGCGTAACGTTAATTATAAGATGGAGCGTTATTACCAGCTCATTGATTTATTATGGCCATTAATTCCTCGTATGATCAACCTTACGTCAATAAACCCCTCATCATTATTGTGTAGCCCGTCCTTCACTTTATTATCTCGTCCACATTTGAAATTTTCATCTTGTAAGTTTGAAGGATTATCACAATGAAGATAAAAATAGGAACAGAGAAAGTTTCGGGCTCGAAAACTATACGTACGAAACCGGGCATCGTGAATACACTGCTAAACGTTTACAATTGTGATCGATGAAAGTGTATTTACCTCTTTTACCTTAAAATGAATTGTTCTTGCCAAAAGGTGTAAAACTTCTGTGAAGTGGTAATAGATAGAATGCACTGGAGTTGCGTTATGATTAAATATTGAAAATTTCACACAAGAGACTCAAACCGAAATGTAAGACGACAACCTTGGAAAGCCACATTTTAGAGGACAGCTTTTTTGCCAAAAGATTTTGATGAACACTTAATAAACCCATAAAACGCCGACATTCCTCCATGCGATTAATAGATAATCCAATATTTAGCGATCGCAGATATTACCAAAATCATTAGTTCCGTAATGGAGCAAGAATGCACATAGGTAGGTAGGAAAAGCTAGGATGATGGGTAAATGTGATAAAGGGAAAAGTTTTATAACAAATCAAACTGTCAATTAAGAATGATTTGTAGAAGAACTCTAACATGAGAACATAACGTACATCGTACATGTATCTATTTATATGGATGTCGCATTTCCTTTTTAATTTAGCCTAAAAGCGTCTGTTATCATCAATAGACATGCGCTCTCCTGTCATAACTCTTAACGTTTATTTGGCGTTGCTAGAGCGAAAGTTTATTTATACAGAAAGATTGGAGTGCATATGTATCTCAAATCTAATGTTCAAACACCGGAGGCACAATATACATAGAACTATAGAATCTTAGTAGTGAAAAGTTTTGAGCTGTAAACTCAACATTATCAATTTATTTTTTAAACAGTTCTTGATACACATCTCTTTTAAATATGCCCACATGCATAGGTGGATAGATAATTTATGTAAGCAAGGGTTGAGCTAAAACTAATATTAGTTCAAGCCTTGAAGTAAATATTTAGAAGAAAACACGATACCGTTGATATACATACCTTACTTGCGTTTATTTGATCTTTAATACAACACTTGGGTCTTATTAGTAAAAATTCAATTTGTCTCGTCCCAAGCGCACCAATAAAAATGGTATGCATTATTTGTCAAAATCACATCTTTAAGAGTGCAAACCATCCCAGCTATTTGCTAGACAAACAGTAAAATGTGAAAACCAGGAAAGTAATTTTCTGTCACCTCTTCGTTTGTAATTCTTTCACTTTACCATAATTTTCATACTTATTTCACGTGGCGCACGAGAGCTTCTGAAAATGTACATATGATAGAGACGCGACTGATGCATCTCTGAACGGTAAAAATAGCTTTTTGAAACAAACAAGCCGCAAATAATCAAGAGTAGGATTCAATGTCCACTAGACATGCAAATTGATAATGAACTTTCTACTACCTTTGGAGTGCGTGGGTGTTCGATGACGTGCATATACTACAAGTACATATGTAAGTACAAGTCTCATTGTCTCATCAATGCAAATAATATTCTTGTGACATGAAAAGAACTGGCAAGTCTATTTATGAAATGAAAGCAAAGAATGGAAAATTTCACATATTCGTGCGAATATATTCTGCTTGGATAAAACTCGATGCATTTTCAAATTATGTAACTTGTACTTCTTTTTTTATTACATGTCTAGAAAAAAACCCGGAACTTAGAACACTAGCGTAAGTAATTCCTTCTTTTGACGAAACAAAGGTATTTTAGGACGAAACCACTTTTGCTGCCGTGAAATGGAGAAAGCCTTTAAGCTGTAGGGTACACACTCTGCGACAATTCCGGGAAAGCATGCCTCCGTTACATTGTGTACTTTGAGTTGTTCTCGATGACTTTTGCAATTCACTTATAAGCTATGATGAATTTTTGGGTTCGTGATGAAATGACTCTCGACCAGGATTCTTTTTTTTCTGGCTTTTGTTCAACACGATTCGCTTTAAGTTTTTTAGAAAATTCTGAGATATTAATAAAAGTTGGTTTGTTTGTGCAGCAACAGCAAGTCAGTATGTAACTCTTTATATAATTTGAAAAGGAATTCAGACGAAAAATATTCAAAAATATTACTTCTGTCATTCAGGGATCATATTATATCTTATTCAAAATTTCAATTTTTTCAAATATTGTTTTTCTTTCTCCATTTTTAGGGAGGTTGACATATGTTAGATTATTTTGGAAGTAAATATGAAATTGAAACAAAATTCACTCAACTGAATTTAAGTGTTCATATTCAATTTCCTCTCGTGCTCAGCATTTTAACAGTAGTATAGATGATTGACACATTTGCATCACTTTATTACGGTAAAATCATCGGTCTCATCTGTAAAATCACGATCCGAACTTTAAGTAACACATTTATTTATACGGAAGCATATAGAGTTATATGTATGTAATACATGAAGTAAGTAGGTAAGTAATAAGTAATCTTTTTTGTCTAAATAAGAATTACACTTCAATGACGAATACTATTCAAATTATGTATATTTCAATTCACGAATGCCAAATTTTACGAATGCATTAAATATTATACGGTAACTTACAAAAAGCAGGGGAAAATATACATGTCTACACGTATGCATGTACAATCTTATAAATACATTAATTTCCTTTTCCTTACTCAATTAAACATGTATGTAATTCACAATCGCAATAATGCATTCCGGGCTTGCAGTTGCGACTCATTTTCGTCATTGGAAAATCTTGTCAATTAAGAATCAATGACTGAGAGAAATTGTGGCATTACATATTTATTATAAAAAAAACAATGTATAAGGGCTCCCGAATGTAGAATAAACTTGAATGTTAAAATTGTAAATGCGAGTGATAAATCAAATACCTATTCTGCTCTTCGGAGAACTTTAGATTTTCAAGCAAGCAATTTTCATTGATTAGAATGACATTTTGTTTACTTAGTTCAATTCCTTATTTAGTTAACAATTTGCTCGGATGGAGAAAAATGCTATTAAAAGTTCTTTTCATTCAACATTAAACAAAGTAATGCCAATATCGTTTTTTACAAATATAAATTATAAGATGAAAATGGTACAACAATGAAAATGCCTTTGCAAAGCAAGATCCGATGCGATATGATGACTAAGCATATGAAAGAGAGCCACAAGAAAATGGACTTTTGTAGAAGGAGATCGACTTACACTCTATGCTTGCACTCCAGAAATTCAACTGACTCAAATCTGAAGTATGTGACAAGAGAAAGGTTGAAAGCAAAGAAAACACGCGTGTACAATACATACAAACAAAATTTAAGAACAATATTTTATCTAAGTAAGAAAAAAGTTTAGCATGAGGAGAATGATGACGAACTCTCGATTTCGAATTCAATTCACAAGACTTTGTGTATGTTTAGAAGAGCAATGACATGGATTAAACCAGAATGCCACAAAAGCAACAGTACTCGCAGGTCATAAATTTCATAATATGTAGAAATATTCACTGTCTTGTCGCATGATCGGTTTCATTGAAAGAACTCCTTATTTCTACCTTAGCGCATACCTGTCGCTTTCACTCATTCTATTCTATCATACTTTCACACGCTCGACCATCAGTTCCATGACAATGTCTATTTTAAAATTCACGCATTACACACAGATACATACCTATATGAAACTTTTTATGTGGCTCTGGGTGCCAATGTGACCGAATAAGAAAACCCTACAGCACTGCATTCCTTCACTACAGAGAAAACCCAACTTTTCGTTGGCTACTATGAAAATTGTGCGTAGGTATCTAAAGCAGAATGAGATTATTCGGCCTGCATTTTCCAAGGCGAAGAATACGAATAAATGCTACTCAAACGTGACATGGAAAATTATCTCAAAGTAAACTTTAAATATCACTAGGCAATTTCGAAATCAAGCTAAATGCATACTTCTATTTTAGGCGTCGCGTCAAAATAAACTCGGTTAATTCATCCATCGCCATGCCAATGCCAATGGATGATGGAACCCAGCGCGACCGACAGAGCCATAACCATAAACGAATCCAAGCAGTATGAAGCATTCACATTATAAATGCGTGACAAGAATAATAACCCGGCATCAAGCCCAAAATGCCACACGTAAAAGAATTGCACTGCTTCATTAAACGTGATCTTTACGTAAACCTCTAGAACATGCACTTTCCTCCGAAATTCTATTTCTTCAGAAATTGATATTTGGTGCCGTTGCCATGTATCAATCGACAATTTCACGTGTCTTGTTGGAACTCGAGATTTCATAAGAAGTAGAAAGGATTGAGCACAATCTCACTCTTTACGTTTAAGATTATGATTGAGGACTCCAGGGCAGAATTTCAATTTACACTTTTGAAGTCAGTAATCGAACTTACACCGCGGATACCGACGGGAGAGATTTGAAATACTTTTAGTTGCACAGCAACACAATCCACCTTGGCTTGAATTCTAATCTAAAACTCTTGAAGAATCCCCATTCAAACTAAAAGTTTAGAGAGTCTTATTTCCCCCAAGGCCAATATGGCAAATAAGAAAAAGCAGAAAGCGTTGCTTTCTGAGATCCCCGTTGAAGCACTGATAACGTTGATACTGTGTACTACATTTGTACAGAGATATGGTTACCCCTCCCTTTGGGAAAGTTGCATGGGAAAGCTTTGAGTCTATAATTTCATGAAAAAAGTTCCAGTGAAAATAAAACTCTTGATTCAACTCATTTGATTTAATAATGCAGGAGTGACTGGTTCCGTTTCATGTATGTGTGATTGATGACGATGACGATATGAGATGAAGGAAGCTGATGAAAAAAAGTTTGCTTTCTCTTTCTCTCTTCTTGATAATCAAGATATGCAGTGCAAGGAGGAAGAAAGTTTATTTTATGCTTTTACCACAGTCATTTTCGATTGCTCTCGAATGCCTCGAAGATGAAGTTGAATTTCAAGAGCGAAAAAGTGGAAAAATTAATGGGATGATTTTTGTCTACCTTTTAAGATCTCCGACTAGAGGAATGGATACATAGCTATGTATATGGCATTCATATTTAATAAAGAGCAATCAAGATTGCTCTGCTAATAAAGGCACGAAATCCAAATAAAAAATCGAATCTTTAAAACATTGATTGTTAAGAAATTGATACAAGGCCTTTCCTCCGAACACTGTAGACTGTAGATATCTAATTTTTCGGATCGGTGCCGCACAAAAAATTTCATAAAAATGAATGAACAACTGCTGTTTGCTCTCCATCAAGGCAAATTTGCCTTTGTGATGTTTCCCTAAGTTAAAGTTTACATTACGAAAGGAACATGTTGGAAACGTCGTGATCAATTTCATTTAAAAAGTTTTTTTTAAATGAGCGAGTATGAAAAGATAGGAAAGTCTATGGATTGTTTCAATGTAAAATCAGTTTTACTTCACAAAAAATTATATTCACTGAGATTTCTTACTAACCCTATACACAGGAGGAACTGATAGGTTTTATTGTTATGTATTGAGCAAATTCATACAAATAATCAAATTATTAAAGTTTAAAGTTGCGAAACATTGATTCATTTGAGAACCATTTCGTTTTGATCTAATGTTTTCAGACTTCAAAATCATATTTTAAGTTCATCTAATTAACAAAGTAACTATTAAGCGTTTGGGATTTCACAACAAAGCAACAAAATGAACCGAAGCTGAATTTATTGATTGGATTTTAACTTTTTTTACCATATTCAATTCTATTTACTTTGCAACAAACGACTGAATAAATGAAATCATTGTACAATTAACGAGATATTTATGTAATGTTTAATAAACTTATTGCATTCCTTTCATGAGACAAATCAAATTATTATTATTTAGAAGAGGATCCAATATGGACAAGCCATGTTAAGTTTTGCCAGTTTTGCTCATATACTAAATCACAATTCGCAAATAATTATTATCAATATTGTAGGACTGCAAATCAAGTATGAACAGGCATCTGCAATAATTAGCAATTAGTTCGCAACCATTGAATTTATGATGCGATCTTAATTTATAGAACCTTATGAAAGTTTTCACTTCTTTCGTAAGAAAATTCATTTTATAATGATCCAATTGCGAAGTAAATAATTGAATTGCGGAAAAAGCTAACGAAATAATTACTTTAAACTGCCTATTGATTCTATTCTACCATTAGGAATCATGTCGATGTCATATTTTTATCTAGTTGTCAAAAAAATACACAGTTAAGGCACTTCGGATCTGATGAGGAATTATGGTGCAAAAGTTAAATATGTATGTAATATGATTTTTTACATAATATGCATCTTCATTTTAGAGGCATCAATTGAAACGTTTATGGCGCCTTCAGCATTTAAGAAGCCGATTTTTCATAAAAATGTTTCCTCTCCAAGGTACATACAAACTATAAGGGGAATTATTTTTCCGCCATTAGGAAAAGAAAGTCAAGGAAACTTTTTTGACATCACGTTCATTTGTACAATACCTAATAGAAGAAGGCATACTTATTTGCTGAATAATTTTACATTTCCGTTTTAAATGTCTAGCGACTTGTCCTTGTCCTCTGTTCTGCAGCGAATTTCACTCTTCTTTAATTTGAAGTAATTTCAGCCAACGACAGCAACCCGTTTGATTTGTTCACATAGATTTTGGACAGGTCAAGACAATTTTTGTCATTGCTCCACGAATGAATTGACATTTACGTAAATTCGGCTGTCCGCTCCGACTTCGCTCTAGGTTGGCGCTCTTATTCGCTGCTTGCCTGTTTTATCAATGATGTACATAGAACTTTAATCCAAACTTTTTCGCAAGCGATGTACGTGACCGACGATGATTGCAGAATTAAATCGTGATTTCTACCATTCACTGGAACGATTCCATTGATAGAATTGGAAAAGTTTGTTCTGTTTGTCACGATTTTCTTAAAAGCCTTGAGCATACTCGTAAAGCAGCGACGACATTATAGAATAGAGTGCAAATTCGTTGAAACGTTTGTATTCAAAACTAGTCGGAAGCGTGAAGCGTTTTGTTTAATCTTCTCAAAAAGTTATTTACAGTTTTCTGGTTCCTTTCATAAGCAGCGTATTACGTATTCTTCGCAGAAATATTATTTAAAAGACTTATTGTTTTCAAAAATTAGAAAATTCAGTCCCTGGAATTCGAGTATTTTAAATGCTAATTTAAAATGGAGCGTTTCATGCGAATCGAATATTATGCAATTTGTAAATTCCTATTTAGCAATAAATAGAAAATAATGTAGACTTACCGAATGAAAAGTTATTATTAAGGCTGTGTGAACTGGTTCTAATGCTTATCGAACTATAGTATTATATGTTCGTTTCTTCCAACGTCACTGTATAATAAATATATGCTTCAGAAAGTAGAAATCCCTAAATGTTTTCATTTCTGAGTTTCCAGTCTCACCATAAAAACGTAAATAGCGAGGGTTTAACCGTTTTTCGTCTAAAATTGCTTCGCAATCGCTTTGTTTACGCATACAATGGAAGCGGAAATCTACATTTTGAAATGTTAACCCTTTCAAAGAGACCACAAATCTAAAAGCACGATATAAATAAATGAGTTGACAGCACAAATGTGGAACTTCAAAGGTTGAGGATTTTTGTTCTTACAGCCAAAGCCATTTTCACTTCTCTAAGTTTGCTTTGGCAAAATCAAAATTGATATTAGCAGAGACCTTTGTGGGGATACTTTATTTACTTAGTTTGAATCAGAAAACATTAATACACTCGCTCTGGCACTGAACCTGAAAGTTCTTTGTTTAGAAAACAAATTTTGGTTTGATGATTACTAAATATGAATTGGGTTTTGGACACGAAAAGGTTCATAGAAATCTTTTATGTTTTTCCTAGGAATATATATATTTATTCGTCATGTAGATTTTGTTTATAGTTTTATCTGGTTTCATCCAAGCCTCCAGAATTTGTTTCTTGCACAAATTTGAAGTTCGTAAGTTCTGTTTCTTGAAAAAGATGCACTAGATTTCCTTCTGATTAAAGCACAGTGGTAGAAACACTTTATGCTTAGATTACCCCAGGCACATGATCCAAGATATTCTTACTAGCTTTCACTTGGGCTCACCACCTAATTTGGTTTTTTATGCCACTTGGTGGATAGGTTCTTGAGTTTTGGAGGACACGACTTGACTTTATTAAAAACTTTTAGGTGTCAAGAGTTTATAGTTTTAATAATTTCACTGTTTATATGTTCCTTTTTATTGAAGAACTGATGACAGTTTTTTTACTTTTTAATTAAGCGCTTGCAGATTACTGAGGAAAGTATTCAACTTATGAGGACATTAGCAAGCGAAATTGCAATGCTTAAAAAATTAAATAGCTTTTTTAACGAGTAGTTGGACCTGATGCATTTTTTCTGTTATAAAAACATACCCCCGTTTACAGGATGTAGGTATGCGACCACCACCAACCTCGATGATGATCCGGCTGTGCTTCACCAGGAAATGCGGGTTGGAAGAAAGAGTCAGCTTGGTTTTCTCCTCCATCTGAAAAAAGCGAAGCAAGAAAGCAAAGCTCGTTTTTTTCCTTTTGCTCGTCTTTCTTGCAGCAAGTTACTTATTGTTTTACTTCACTTCCACGCATACTTGGAAGTTGACTTGAATGCAACATTCTTTTTATTTTCGCAAAAAATATATCTCATGAGAACAGAAAATGAAAAGTATGACAACGCTGATTATTATGGACTTCAATCCCGCGTTAGCAAGTTCCGTTACCCGTGTAAGCATTTAAGGTAGTTTTCAACTCTTTTTTTAGCCTAGGCTTTTTCCTGTCTATGATCGCATTTTTTACGTAATCCGTATACCAAGAAGCTGCTACACTTTTCGTGAATTCTTTTTATACGGTCTCTTATTCACGTATTTCAAATGTTTCAGCTGAGAGAAATTCAAAGTAAAAAGATTATGTGATCTCCGGTCTTACGTTTCCATGTGGGTGAGCGGAACCAGGGACAGAGGGAAAAAGGGCTGTGTGAAAGCACAGTACTACATACTTTGATAGTTGGGAAAAGGAGAACTTCTTCCGCGAAATGAATAGCCTTTTTATAGTGCATGCAATGATAGAATAGAATCTCTCTGGTTTACATGTACGTATGTGTGCTTGCGTCTTGTCCCCATCCACATATTATTACTATTGTCGTCATAAAAACGAGGCTGGTCCATGCTTCAGTTAGGACAGAAGAGCTTTATATTACTTTTTCGTGTCTTCAGTGAATTCCGTGGTGTCTCCATAAAACTGGATGCAAATTGTAAATTTGACAGTAAAAGTATGCCTTTCCCTCTCACGAGAAGTAACTATTCATATCACACACATGCTGGACAGTGGCAGTGGTGGATGATCGCAATTTTTTGTTCCCCTTATATTTTTCCAGACAATGAAAAGTAGAATGGATAGAGGACGAGGGAGCAGTAACCATCGCGTAATAAAACTAGCAGTAATAATGACACACATTTTATTTGGAAGTATAAAAAATTATAGGAGTTCATCTGAAAGTAGGGAAAAAATTTTTTTGCGGAAGATAAGACTTTTTTAGATGCAAGTTTTTTACCCTCAGTGACGCACACACGACACACGCTTACTTAAATAAGAACGCGGTGGCGGTTACGCTGAATTGGCCAGGGCAGTAGTGGAGACTACGTATTTATGCATTTATGTCATGTTGTGTAGTAGCCAGTCCTAAAGAAGAATGTAAATATGTACGTACGCGGAAAAGCCCAGGAAAATCTAGATCGGATGTGATGCTTTCACTTCCTCTTGAAATGCCATTCCATCGCATCGTCTTCGTCACACAACTTGATCGTAAAGTACATAGTAAACATGTTCATGGGCTAGGTGAATGAATGGATTAAGGTTATATTTTTGAGCGAGGTAGAATGGAATTGCAAATAAAGATTTTTTTGTTTGCGGGGCCTTTTAACTCTGGAGCTTTCGGAAAGTCATGGATTGCAAAGGATATATATTATGCCTTTAAAAGTGATTATGCATTAGGAAGCTGGATGTTGATGTTATGATAAACAAACTTTTGAACAGACGCAATGAAAATTGAAAAGTGCTTTGTTCTTTATTTGTTGATTGATGTGGAAGTGGGAGGCAAAGGCAGTGTGGTAGTGTGTGGCAGTGTGGTAGTGACGCAATAAGAAAGCAACACAAAGTTTTCTTTGATTTTAATTCCATTGAATTGGGTTCCCCTTCCACAAGTTGCGTGAAGTGGACAATCACACAGACAGAAGCTTTTCGCAAACAATAAATTCGTTTGGATTGGACCAATTTATTCGAGGGATTAGAGAGAGTCTGCGTGATGGTGATAGACGAGCAAGCAACTATAAATAAGAAATTGATCATGGTCACCAGTCACCACCACTATCCATCAGCTTGCCTAAATTAAGGAGATAAAAAGGTTACACCTACTACTCCAGTCCAGACCTACTTTTGATCAATGCGCTGGTTTTGGCCAGTTTCTGTGTGCTCTTGAAGAGCATTTCCAATGAATGAGAAGAACATTTCCATTTTGCCTATGAATAGCCGCTTTAAAGCTCCTGCATTCAAGAAAATTGGAAATTGGTGAAGGCATTGTAAAGAGTGAACTTTGGCTTTACGTCACAACTTTACGAGGCCAGCAGCATATAATGATAATTATTATTTTAACATTCACCTTTGCCAATGGAAAAATTCAGCTTGTTTTATAGAAAAACGAAAATATAAAAGACTGGACTCTTATTGTAGTGTGCAGTAACATGTCAAATGACTTGCATAACTGGAACTTGAGAATTTTATGATGATGCCGTAGAGTTAGTCCCATGTCGGATAAATGAATATTATGCCGACAGCCAATCAAGATGAAGGCCCACCCCACCTCTCTATTCTTTTAGTTCGAGGAATTCAACTCATTAATTGCATATTATGAACCTATGTAACTGGAACCTAACATCACAGCCATAACATTCCCGGAACAAAGGACATTCAAAGCTTTGTTCATCTAGGCATTAATTTGCATTCGTCGGGCATCTGCCAAAAACATGTTAATATTACATGGACTGCTCTGCATGAACAATCCAGAGAGGTTTTTTACTGGTTTACGGTAAACAAATACAGATACCTACCACTTACATTACCTATGCATTTTAGAGGATAAAAGAAGTCAACAGGCTACAAAATTATAATAATATGCATTGTCATTGTGGTGCTATGTAATTTTGAAACTTTAATGCATTAGCCACCCGGGCATGTCATCGTCATCTTCAATTTTGTCAGAAAGTCAAAAAAGTGCTCAGTTCCCCAAAAACTAGTGAAAAGGGAGCTTTTTGCGTCATGCAAAGTTGGAAGCTGGGAGAGAAGTTTGAATGCAATTTTATTTTGAAAGAAAAAGAAGTTTTAATCTCATTTTTAGACTTTTTTGGAGCTTTTTTAAGGTTTCATGTTCTATAATCATGATCACTGGTACTGATGGTGGTAGCAAATCAGTATTGTCATAGTCAAAGTGTCATGAAGCTAAAGTAAAATGCATTAGTTAGTATTGTATATATACGGACTCTAATTGAATTTCTCTCGAACGAACACACTTGCTAGGATGACGTGCTTTGTTGTTTATCTCACGTAAATAAAATTTATACTTCACAATTCACTACATGCAATATGTATATATCAAGTACAGTGAACTTTTAAGCGTACTACCATAACGAGACTCAATAAAGACTCAATATGAAAGGATTATGTATCGCAAAGGTACTACCTTGTATAATCTCTCTTTTTTTTACTTTTTTTCAGTGAAGTGAATGGGAGGGAGTATAGTTTGTTTACTTCGACGAAGCGAAGTTCTCTGCGATAATAGAGAGAAGCTGTGAGCTCTCAAAGTCATTCCAGTGCTGTGTTGTAGGATACTTGTTGCTGTTGCTGGTCTGATGAAAAGCTAAAAAAAAATATTTATTTGCGTTTGTTTCATCTATCTCATCATTCTCATCCTACCAAAAGTTTACAGAGATGCTAAACATGTGCACTCAAGAAAAGAAGACGAATGCAGGATTGCTTTTAGAAAAAGTAGGTTGAAGAAGCTGGTGATCTAATCATCTTCTGTATTCCTCGATTCCTCCTAATGAATATAATAATTTTATCACTTGTTCACTGAATTTAGTGGTCTTCACATTCAACATGAGGAAGAATTCGTGCAGCTGACTCTAGTAATTTTAATTTTTTTAAAATTTTGACAAGTCTTGATCGATAATAGTTATCTTCATTGCATGAACAGTTTTTAACAAAACGGTTTAAAAATTAAGTTCTTCGTAAAAGTGCGCGAAAGTGATCTGTGCAATTAGGTTAACTGTTTGCGGTTAACCTTTTCTGAATCATATTCCTGCAGGATGACATCCCCTGGACTTTAAAGGTAAAACATATTACAAATATTCGAAAGGGGAAAAATACTTAATATTTTAGAATAGGATGCCTCAATGATTCTCAATTTCAATTCATTTTAAATCGATATCACGATACTTTTGGTAGCTTTCATATTTTCTCCTGTAAAGCACTCCCAAAAAATTCAATCTACCTTCATTTTGGGAAACAAGACAAACTACTTTTTTTCCTGTTGTCAACACGTGGGAAAATGTCTCCGGGCATTTTTGCTTTTACTTTGCAATTGCATACAACAAGTCAAGGAGACAACCGATTTCCGAGAAAATCTATGCAGTATCCTTGAGCCAATAAAATGTATGTCGATATCGATAGGATGCAGGGTACAACTTAGAAACATAAAATAAAACATAATATACATTGTTTGAATGTCGGACTATACACACTATAATAGATAATATACTACGGGAGAAAATCATTAAATTAAAATTTCATGATACTATCGTGATCGTGCCATGTTGAAATCAATAAACCAAGTAAAAGCATGAAACTACGGAACTCAAAATTGAAACAACGAATGGAAAAAAATCCAATGCCCAACCACTTCGTCTTGAGATCTCAGAACAAGGGGGAAATAAAGTTATAGCTAAATCTAGAAATATTTA
>JAHZNI010001549.1:0-11258 GCA_027744415.1 Seira ritae | reverse complement strand
CGAAGAGTTTTGCATCCACTCGACCTCTGGATCATCTTGCATTTGTTGCAGCGCATGAACCAAAACCCACATGTAGCTGCCGATGATGCTTTTCCCTTTCGTCAATTTTTGCTCAGACTCTGTCAAAAGAGTTTCCGAATATCTTGTGTACGTCAGAGTGAAAATGATATTTTTGTAGCCATAAATACTCCGCTGCAGTTTCTTCAATGCGTTGTGTGAGACTTCATAGAAATCGGAAAGAAGTTCGTGTCTGGCTTTCTTCCTGGTACTTGTTCCATACCCACCCGTACTTCCTCGGTGAGAACCACCGCCCACAGAGGAACCTTTGGCTGATGACGCATCATCCTTCAGCGAATTATTTGACGTGGCTGTACCTACTACCAGGGGTACTTTTAATGTATGTCCTGTGGAGTAGTTGAGTGCTAAATGGTCGACGTACTCTAAAGTGTGCCATGTGCGGGCTTCTATGCTATTATTATATAATAATGATACGAAACATGAAATTTTATAATGGCAGTGCTGAACTGAGTTTTTTTTTCATTTACGGTTTAAAGTTGACAAGTATCCCGGAATTATCCTGAATTCTGCTTTTAAACTGGATCTGAACCACTTGAAAGCAATGCTTAAACTTTGCACAAATCGTGGTGCCGTATTGATTCTTTTTCTCTTCTTGAGATATCTTGCGGATCAACGCAACCTCAGGAGCATCCTCCAATCGTTTGTCCGGCCATCCGATCACGATACCATCGATTTTTACCCCAGAGAGCGAGTCGTGCTTTTTTACTGGTTGACTATGTGAAGGAGGTTTTTTAGCATCGCCTGGAATAGGTTTCTTCCCACCAGTACTTCCTCCACTGGTTCCTGGACCGACCCGTCCCCTTCCTTGACCTCCACTGGAAGAATGAGGCTTGTTTGAAGACCTGTTTGACCTGATGGATCTTTGCTCAGAAGCTGTGTCGGTCACCTTTGCTTTGTGAATATTAATTTGAGGAGGTAGGTGAGACATGTTTTCTATTAAAGCAGTCTCAGCCTCAGCCTCATGTTAATTAACAACCCTGTAGTCGCAATTCACCACACAGCTTATTTCTCCATTCCACTGCTAAATTATCGGCTAACTCGGCCTATCAAGTCACATTATCAAGTTTCCGTAGTAAAGAAGTGACACAATTTGCATTGAAAAGGAAGTGGCGACATGTTGAAAGAATAACTCTCGGGGGCGTGGAACGTGGAACTACGTATGCTTCATGTTTCTAAGCATGGAAATATTCTTTCGCGCGATCATTGAATAAGCAGAGCAGTAGTAGGTTTTCCCGTGATGAGTCCACGGGAATCCAATAAAATGTAAATGCTTTCATCACTCATTTCTGATTCAATTTCCCATATAGTTTTCCTAATGACTCGTATCTTTGCATTTCCTACGAATTTTCTAGAGGAGAGCTAAAAGTGTTTTCTAAAGTTCATGCGTACAAAATCGCTAAAGAATTGAACTATTACGTTTTAGTAAGTTCTAAGATTGTGACCTTTACTGGAGCTTTCACCGAATTATATTATGTATTATATTTTTAAGGTTGGTCATCTTGTCGTCTTGAATCGAATTTATTGTTCCAAAAGGTTAATGCCACAGATTAAAGATAGTGAAAGCATTAAAAGTACAAGCACAATTGACCCAACTTTCTGTTGCTACTTGATGTACTGCAAGTAAAATGGATCGTTCGCATGGAGTACTTCGAAGAACATCGTTCAGATGCTACGTACATTTTTTTTACATATTCACTCTAATTCCTCCAGAGTATGGTTATTCTATGTCTGTAAAATATGCAAAGGCTGATTCTTAGAAGATGCTTCAAGGTCAAATAAAAGGAAAGCCGAAGATACCAACAGCTACAAAAACATTTTTAACAAGGAAAAGATGAAAACTGAAACAAATAACTTGACAGGAAGCATCCGTGATTTCGTGACGGTGACAGTTGCTCGTTTCGTGTTCGTGCTCTTTTTCTTTCTACTTTCGCAATTGATGAAACAAAAAAAGCTGCGGGCCACGAACACTCTTTCTTTTGGTTCCTTCCCGTTCGTTGCCGTCCTGCATAAATTGCATGAATTGTAATGAAGAGAGAGGAAGACTTGGAAGACATAATATACTAAATCGAAAGTGTGACTTGAATTCGAATTCAGGAGGAAATGTGCCGATTTGCAAAATAAGTATGAGGTAACACGAGAATGGGAATTTTTCGCAGAAATATGTTATTTGTTGCCTCTACTAAAGTTTTTGCAAGTTATGGATGTCGTGTTCTTGTTATGTGGTTGATTTNGAATTTTTCGCAGAAATATGTTATTTGTTGCCTCTACTAAAGTTTTTGCAAGTTATGGATGTCGTGTTCTTGTTATGTGGTTGATTTTGAGAGAGAGCACCCCGGTTTGTTCGCGGTCACTTTCACGTAGACGCTTGTTTTCAAAATGTTACCAAGGGCGTATCCACGACTTTGATACAGGAGGGGCCACAGGGTGGGGCATTGTGTATAAAGAACTCATTTGCATAATTCCTGTCTATGTATTTAGCATTGCGCTGACAGATTTTAGGGTGGGCCAATGGCCCACGTGGCCCACCCGGTGGCTACGCCTATGAATGTTACATATTAGTTGCAAACACTTTTTCCTGTTAACAACGTGGCCAAATGTTGCAATAGATGTTGAAATTACACGGAAAAAGAAACCGTGTGAAAGATAATACTATTCCTGATTGATGATGATAAACTCATTCGATAAATCAAAAAGAAAAGAAACTTTTGTAATGGATTATTCCTAGGAATTAGAATTCGGAAATGTAGGAATGCAACTTATGACGTACAACGCAACGTATTATGTTTGACGCTTCGCTTAACTACCCGATGATTGGATCGTTCGTTTTGTAGGTGAAGTGACAGGTATCTATGAGTTTGTACTATTCTACAACAAAGTTATGTATTTCTGATGTGTATTACATAAAACTTACCTACAATCAAAAGCCTTTCATGCAAGTAACATGTCATATTAAAATTACGAAAGTATTTTGTTTTGCTTGAGAGAATTTTCCTTGTCTGTTCTTTGTTCTTTTCAATCAATCATTTTGTGGAATTCTCCGCTCCACCTGAGCTTGAAATGGATGTCTTTCACCTTTGTAATGACCTCGTCGAAGTTCTTTTTCCTTTTAAATTTTGCCAACTTGCCCTGCCGCGGTTAACTTTTTTGAAATCTCTGGCTTCTTCGATTCTCTTCTGATCTTTTGTATGGAGCTAATTTTCAGGAAATGCTTACAACATTTACTTTGTGCTATAATGAGTATTGTGTGCGTAGGTAAGTTGAGAGGGACCAAGCAGATTTACCGCGGATCTTTTATAATGTATTTTATCTTTTATTATCATGTAATTAAAACCGAGATTACCTCCTCTTTTTGACTAACAGAGATTAAACAACATATAAGTCCTTATACATATTGAATTCGTTCATGTTTTCCATGCGAATTAGACGAACGTAATTCTAGCGGTATCCTTGTTTGAATTAACATTTTATTCATTAGTTTGTTCTTTCCGGGTCAAACTTTTTATTACGTTACGCGCTAGCGCCATTAAAAATAATGTTTTGTGTTTTTAAGTGCCATGTAAAGCCATATTTTCATTATCATATATGTATCAGTATTTATCTATATGTATCTTCATTTCTCACTTAATACGAAGGCATTTCACAATGCACATAGTTTACATAGAAGATACAAAATATTATGTACTGCATCATCCGCATGTCTGCGTTAGTAGTGACTACAAATATTCAATGACATGTTCTTCATGGACTGCAACTGCATAATGCCAAAACTGTACTTACAAATCTTTCGTTAGAAGTAAGGGTTGAGCTAGAGCCTGAAGCTGAACTTGATTTCACTTGGTTTCCTACTGAGGAGAAGTAGAACAAAAGAGACGACGATGGCATACTAGTTCTTCTTCAATCTCTATAAGCACTTTTCGCACAAGTTGGAGTCCGCGAAAAAAGAAAATGTGTAATGCAGTATCTAAGTCCCCTTTTTCGATCGACAAAGTAAACCAACTTCATATTTACCTGCCGTATTACTATTTTTGGCACTATCTAAATCTAAAGTGTACATAATTTATGCATTTGCAAATTCAAATTTCTGCGAATTGCGAGTAAAAACAAGCACGTCCAAAAGGAAGGTCCAAGATGTACAAAACAATTGAAGGAAACGTACGAATTTTCTTTTTGAAATTTATTTATCGTAGTTAGCACGTACTTGGGCAAAATTTATGAAGGAGGATAAATGGTTTACTCGGGAAACTTTTAGTTTGCACATCTTGCGTTATAGATTCCACTCTACGCATATTCTTGTTACTACTGCTCCCTTAATTCAACATAAGAAAGTCGGAGAAGATACTCTGGTGAAACGTTTGTTGGAGCTCAATTTATTGTATTCCTTGGATTCATGTCAGTGAGAACAATGTCACGTGTTCAGCGTTCACCACTTAAGTTAGCCTTAAAATCGGCATAATATGGTGCCTGAATTCATTCTTATTACATGTATGTTTGTATGTATGTACAAAAAGTATGTTTACTTAATTGTTGAAAAACAAACAAAAGTGGAATTTTAATATGCGTTTTGTCATAGAGCCTAATTACCTCTGCGAATGACAAATTATTCAGAAATGGTAGAGGCAATGAGGTCACACAGACAAAGTGCATCTCTACTTCAACACTACTACAAAAAGTACTTCTTACGACACACTACAGTTGTGCTGCACGCTATTTACCTATGAAAAAGAGATACCTACGCTTTCTAGAAAACTTTTCAATGCCATGGACTAGAACCCTGGGCGGAGAAAGTTGTGCACCATTAGTTGAGAAAGAGGCAAAAAAGTCTGCTACCGCGACAGGATGATGGATTACTGGGAAAACTTAAGCAGACGTGCTTTTTCATTGATGCCAAGAAGTGGCTACGGGTATTTTTAAGGAAAGTCTCTAACGCCTTTAAATCGGGTTCATTGTTCAAATGATTTTTTATAAGGGTAGCTTTCACTCAGATAATTTTTGCTTGGTCTTCGAATTCGAATCGGTCGTTTATTTTACCTTGGCGGAATTTCAATGCGTGACACAACCGGCATAAACACAACAAGCCATTATGGCACCGATATATTTATCGGCTTGTGTTAAGCAACAAATGAGTAAATTTGTTTGATTGAGTAGTTTGATGGTATCATAGTACAAAAAGCAGACACTCAATATCTTCAATATCTTCGGCTACCGTAATTATTCATATCTTTTTGACGATTGATTTCGTAATTCATGGTTTAACGAACAGATTGTCGGAATAGTTTTAAAAGAAAAACTAATAATTAATGTGTTAGGCCTATGGTTAACTCTCTTACTAACACTCGATTACACCAATTAGTGTAAGTATGTACCACTCAATGTAGCAAAAAATTGGCACAGTGCAGTATCAAACCAAAGCTAGATTGTTTTGACAAAATGACTGTGGTTTCAGTTTTGATGTAAAGAAATATATTTATCTGAATGAAGCATTGAAGAATACCTGAACAATATATTTGAGGCTTTTGGGTATGATATTTGTCAGAGCTGAGAAATTATTTTATTTCTTGCAAAGACTTACTATTTGCTATACAGATGCCCCAGGAAAACCTGGCACTCCGTGCTGCACTGCTGTATACAAAAAAAAAACGTTAAACAAAATATTGAAAACCAATGCTGCGGAATTGCGAATTGTTTGCGTAAGGGGTTTGCAGCTGACGAAAGATGCAAAGGAAGTAAAGGCAAGTATCTGAGGAACTGTGGAAATCTAGTTCTAAAAAAGAAGCAATCGTGAAGAACACAGGACATAGCGTTGACATCTTTTTGTCTGCGGAATGAATTTTAAAACGAAGGCAGTTTTGTTCAAAGTGATTTGCATATGAGGTTACGTTAGTATGTTGTATTCTAGACATTTAACTGATTTAACAAGGAAAATCCATTATTATAATTCACTCCGGATTCATGCGTGTTCCGAACGGAGTTGCATTCATTTCTGTAGCTAGCTTCACTTTAACTGCAGTCCTTTTTCACATTTTACTTGCTTGCTAGCTGGATAGAAACAATCATGGTTAAATGACGTGTCAGGGACATATGGGGTGAAATGTATGAATATGACTTCCAATAGAACACCCGAGTGCAATTTTTACCTCAATCATTCATTAATGACGTTGCGATTATTGTATCACACTGTAATTTGTGGCTTTTTTTCGAATCCTCAGTCTTTGTGTACGTATGTTCTTTTGCTATGCTTTCCGGATTTTAGTAACTAGAAAAATGTTGCAATGCCGTTGTAATTCCCTTTCTTAATATTTTCATCTAAATACGTTGTATCAGTATCAAAATCGACTGTTGGGGTAGTTTTGTCCGGTCGGGTCAGATCAATCATCAACGTTGCAAAGAATAATTTACATTTTCTCTACTGTTTTTCACTCCCCTGCACGCAACTATACGTGTCTACTTTTTACAGGTGCACAAGAAAAAACAAATGTAACGTTTGGTATGTAAATTCCAACCTTTGCCGCAGCATTAGGAAACGGGATTTTGCTTCTTAACAGTATTAATTTTGATTCTATGCATGTTTGCCAATAAAATACATATTTTCCCATCGTCGTTCATCGCCAATTTGCAATATCACAAAGGCTGTACAGCTTATAACATTCGTTTCCGCAGAAAATTATACGAATGTGAAGTACAATGCTCCATGTTGGACAAATTCTTTTTTTAGACATTAGATCAGACGTTATAATGAAACCAAAGAGCGTGGGGGAATGTGAGCCCTCAAGACGTTTTACAAAGTTCTAGATCTGACCCATTAAAAATATGCGTAAAATTAAGTTTTTATTCTAAAAATCGGTGATGTAAGATTTCTTAAGAAAATGTTACAAAGTTTTTAAATGATCGTGCTCTCCATCACAGTTATGGTGAATGTAGCAGTAATCAACTTTAGTAGTATACACATGTGCGTCATTTAAGAATTATCATTCATGCGACCAACCTTGCAAAAAAGTTCTCATGCATCTGTTTTGGCAAAAAGGGCCCTGGTGAGCTATTCCCTGTAATGAGTAAAGATACAGCTTCAATATTTCTAGGGAATATTTTTAAGACGCCTTTAAAACTGTAGATATATTCCTCTCAATGGTCAAAGGATTAGAACTGCTTTATGTACCAGGACAAAATATAGCCATGTGTATTTTCCTTTGCGCTCTCAATTTTATTCAAAATCCAACCCTTTAACTGCGCATTGTAAACAAAAGCAACTAAAATTTTGGCGAATATAGAGAAAAATGCAACTAAGCCATCCATCTTTAGACCTCAAATCATTTTGGAGCATCTGGCTATTAATTAACCATCTCTTGAAGTAACACTGTTTCTGTCTTTTAGCTGTTAGTGTTATAATGTTCCAACTGCTCATTTTGGAAACCGCATCCGGATTATTTTTTGATACATTAATTGCTAATTACTACATTATGATGTAATTGAAATCGGATTCTGTCATGTTCCAGATATAGCAATTTGTCATTATTTGATGTGCCTGGTTGGAATACAAGTTCAAAATCCTTTTTAATCGGAGTATAAATAGTTGAAATTAAAATTTGTTCATCACTTTGTCATTAGACTTGGACAGGTAGCATTGTCAAAATGACTCCTTGGTGGTTCTTTATTCCATTCCTCATTGGTTTCAGTGAAGCCTTCATAGACTCAGATTTGATCCAGTCCTTAGGATCTGTGGGCAGATCTGATGTCCTCATCAACTTTGCCGGAGACAACTCGAAAGCAATCTCTAGTATTAAGAAACGCTCGTTTCAGAGTCGATCGAGCTTATTGAGTGCACTCACCTCAAGTCTTCACTCCCTCGCGGATTCATCACAAGGCCCTGTACAACAATACCTAAAGGGACAAAACGTTAAAAGCCAGTCATTTTTTGCAGGGAACCAGATGGTGGTGCGGAGTGCCCCATTAACTCTTCTTCAAATGATTGACGCTTTCCCACAAGTGTCCAGGATTCAAAGACTACCAACTATTCAGTTGGCTCCCATAACTTCTTCAGTGGCTCCTCAAAACACAAATGTCCAGTGGGGTGTCGCAAAAATCCAAGCGGATCAAGTTTGGGAAAAGTTTAGCACAAGGGGAGAAGGTATAACGTCGCAGTAAAATTGTAATCATGAAAACGTCAAAGCAAATGTAACTATCAAAATCTTATCGTTTTATCTAGATGTAGTTGTCGCAAACATCGATACAGGGTATGATATTTTAATAGACGATTTATTTAATAGTTTGCTATAAAGGGGTATAATTTGTTTGTATCCAAGAAAAAATATTGACATCTTTTTCAGCGTCCGAAGAAGTCATGAAGCACTCGCTGGGAACTGGAGAGAGGATCACGGTTGGTTTGACCCATACCCCACAAATTCATCTATTCCTGACGACAGCAATGGACATGGGACCCACACGATGTACAGCATTTTTACTATACATGCTTGATGTTTTTCAATAAGTAGAAAACATGCTATTGATGCATATTAAAATTTCAGGGGGACAATAGCTGGAACTGGAGGGATTGGAGTCGCACCGGGAGCAAAATGGATTGCTTGTCGGGGTTGTGGGGACCGGAGCTGTGATGGTGCGGAGCTCTTGAAGTGCGGGGATTGGATTCTTGAGCCCACTAACCCAGATGGAACCGACCCTCGACCTGATCTGGCTCCAGATGTCGTCTGCAATTCTTGGGGAAGTAGTGTGGGTGGAAGTTCCTGGTATAATGCCACCATCGAGGCATGGAAAGCTGCTGGAATACTTCACGCTTTCGCCATTGGAAATTCAGGACCGATGTGTAGGACAGGAGGATCTCCCGGAGACCAACCTGAAACCTTTAGCGTTGGGTCAACTGACAAAGACGACAGGCTTTCCTCATTTAGTTCCAGGGGCATGGCTGGGTCAATATTCAGTCGCTACACAAAACCGGATGTAAGTATTCTTAGGAATAAAAACCTTGCACAAAAAAATAATCGTTTTTTCTGTTGCGATTAAGATCTCAGCCCCAGGTAGTGACGTCTACTCGGCGTGGTATGATGCAGACAACTCGTATAATACCACCGCAAAACGTCAAAAAATTGGAGATAAAACTGCCAGATTTGACATGGATGATTTTCAACAAATTATTGAAGACACAGCAGACACCAACCTCACGGCTCCCATCCTCCGCTGCGATTCATTCTTGTTTCCCCGAAACAGATATCCAAACAATCAATTCGGGTAAGAAAAAAATGAGATATTATATTGTCACTTGAAGATTTCTAATCAAGGCCAATTCATAACATGTCGTTTTGTTTCACAGGCATGGAAGACTAAATGCTTTGAAGGCTGTCGAAGCTGCTTTAGAAGCTGACTTAGCGCCTTTGTCTAATTAATTCAGTGATTAAATGTATTTCCAGGAATGAATAGCTTGACATAACATGCATGTCTATTTTCTTCCAACAAAAACGCAAGCTCATCTTTAGCTCTTTGAAAAACATGATTGCGTAGGCTATTAGATTTGACTATTTCGACATATAAGCTCTCATCATAAATTTTATGATGCAATGCATTTCCTTTTAATTTTAATAATTGGTCTAAAAACAAATAAATAAACATAATTTACATATACTTGATACTACCAGTGCAAAGCGGTGGAAGTTATTTTCAAATTGAACTTACGTTTTACAGTAATGATATCGTATGGCTTCCAAATGTCGTGTAAAATGTACATGTACCATCAATCACCATATTATCAGTTTCTTCAAACTCTTCATGGCTGTGTAAAAATCAGGAATAAATGCAACTTAAAACCAGCCCATAAGGTTAAACTAAGTAGCAAAGCGTGTGATATCTTATTCTTTTCCTGAGATATTATATTTTTAATTTTTTGTGTTTATCTTTTAATTTTTAGTTCTTGTTTTAATTTTTAGAGCTTATCTTTAGGCCATGCTGCAGGTGCTTGCACCTGAGACTGTTTAAGGGAGTTCTAGGAACAATTCAAAAAAATACTACGTCGTAATATCTTTTACCGTTCTCGAGATATTCAACTTTGAAGTTAATGACATTTTAGATTCCTCGTCCGTAGGTCGGGCTATTTGCTGGTAAAATATTTTTTTCGAAAAGTTCAATCTTTTTTACTTGAAGTGGTTGAAATATTTGGTCGGAGCCTTCCGAATCAAACATTTTCCACTTTGCTCATTTTGCAAACACATTTATCAAACCACCAAATCAGCTCATCATTACAACTAAGAAAAAATTTCCCATGTATTTTTAATGGGAGGAGGGGGTCGCAATCTTTGACCTATATCTCCCCAACCGCTTATCCGATTTTTAAAAAAATGGTCTGGGTTCTATTCCTCGAGCAGGAGAATTCAATGGTAAAAGAATGTTTAAAAAATTTTGAACCGTCTAACTTTAAATGGAGAGCCAAATTTTTTTCTGGAACAGGACGTAAAAAAGGATCAGATGACAAAAGGAAAACAGAAAGTAGCTTTGCTACTTAATAAGCGAGGGTGTCTTGAGAAACTTTTTCTTTGCTACTTTTTCATGTATAGAGTAAGCTGATTTAAAGCACAAGCGTTGTGCTGCTGACGCTATTGATGAAAACTGATTTGACCTTAGACATCTTAAACTTTGACCTAGTGACCAAAAAATTAATAGGCTTCTTCCTCAGGATGAAGAGTGCCTATGTACCAAATTTCAGCTCAATTGGGCATTCTGGGCTCAGTTAGAGCTCGTTACATTAATACTGACGGACGGACATACGCGATTGATTACGATTGTTCCACTCCGTTTCATGATGTGTGCAACAATAAACGAATTTTACTTATTACTTTATTCTTCCAAGTAGTAATCTTCGGAGTTCCAGCCTGATAAGCAGATTTTGACTGGTACTATCCCTGTCGACTCGTCAAACGTCAAACCAATCCAAAATCTTTTCACTAAAAGGTCTAATATTTTTAATCATTGGAAATGATACACTAAACTGAAGAAGTAGTTTTTACGGCGTTTCACTTTTATGATTGGTAAGGTATACAGATAACAGATCAGATTGGTAAGGTATATTACATACTCTTTCGTACCATAAAAGAGAATGTATCCTCGTTTGTTTCTCAGGTGCATACCAAAATTGCTGAAAGTAGTTACTACGCATTGGTTTTCACAAGAAAAGCAATTAGGTA
>JAHZNI010001548.1:0-11975 GCA_027744415.1 Seira ritae | reverse complement strand
TCTTCTGCTGACTTGCAAGACCTGTATTGGGACTGTATAGTTTACGGTAGCTCTTGAACTTCAAAAGCCACTTGTAAAGCTATAATAAGCACATGTCAATGTAACAATATGCCTTTCTGAAAGGTTCAATTGAATCTCTCTTTCTCTCGTAAGTAAAATGAGCGCTTGTAGCTTCTCATTTTATTATCAACAGGAATGATGATGATTGGAACTAATAATATTAAAACAAATAGTTACATTTTTCGTGTTTCAATCATGCAAAGAAAAAAAGCCGGTGTCTTGCTTGTTTTGTTTGGCGCCTGGCGAGTATCCAAGATCAATCAACTCGAAGCTGAATCTAAACGTGCACATCATTTTATCATTTGATGTATGAAAGTAAGTATTTACATTTTATATGCAATGCTAGATACTACATGCAAAGATGATCTACCTATGTAACTTGCGAGCTCATATTTTTTCAGTGGAAGTAATCCGATAATCACTGCCAAAAAGTTTACTCTTCCACTTCAATTGAAATGTGACGATTTGATCAAAGCTAGTGATATGAAATGAACTAGCTGGCTGAAATTAGAAGCGATACTTGCCTAATTTGCATGAGTCATTTTTCTTTCTACATTCAGTACAAAAAGTCATAAAAGCTGGGAAAACTTAGCGGGGCAAAGTTTTCCAACCGGGTCATCAAACGAAAAATGGAGGAGATTACTTGGTAGCCGTACGCTCTTCTTTCTCATCTCAGCTTACAGAAGGGCGAGATCAGAGAAAATGAAATTCGAGACGGGAAATTTTCTCCTCTCAGTTTTCCAAGTCACAGCATGAGGTTAATTGCAAACACAAGTGTATCGTTACTACAATATTATATTCTTTAACTTGCAGTTTCCCCTATAAGGAAATACATATCAAAGCAAAGCTGCATAGGATTTAGTCCGATACAAGTCTGTCTGCTCTGCTTGCTCAGTTCAATATTGAAACAAGTAAGCAATAAGCAAGCTCGGAAAAGAAAATGAATATTAATAAGAGAAAAAAAAGTGAGTGGGGAAGTTCATAGAATTAATTTTCGACATAGTTGCGTTTAACTCCTCATCATTTTCATGGTTTCTCGGTTTTGTCTCCAGTCAAGTCCTGTCCCTCGAGGAGAGAGATATTAAAAATGATAAAATGAACGTGAAGAGCAGAGGGGATAGGAAAATCGAGCTCAAATTAGTCAGATATTGTGTGCTCTATTTAGATATTTAACTGATTAGTTGTTTTGTCCTTACTCATTCATTTGAGAAAATTATACGGGAATAAAAAAATTACTTCTTTTGAATATTATTCAGTGTTGTGCTCACAGTTGCCTTGATGCTGCTGCTGGGCTGCCAATCCATCCGACTAGCCGTAGCCCAATGTTTTCACTCTGCCCTTTTTCCATCTCAATGAACAGATTAAATGGGCCGCACGAACGGCAGACGGAGGAACCGCAGTTCGCACCGTAAATGAGCGATGATCATCACTATCACCATCACCAAAAAAACTCCCGCTGAACTCTTCTTTAGTATTCTCTTTTGTCATCCATTTCAATATCATTCGTACCTATTGTGGGTATCATTGCATCATCAACGCATAAATCGATCTTAATTCGTAAACTTGAAAAGAATACTTGAAGGCTAGCTACTTTTGACTCGCACGTAAACCAAAAAATTCGAAGAAGTGAAAAATTGGTTCCGTTGAAATTTTTCCCTAGCTCTAGCCCAAGCAATTTGCATTTCACTGTTGGACGCCTCTTTTGTTTTAGTTGTTCTGTATTTGGGCTTTTTAAGGAACATTTTGAAAAGCAAAAGTTTCAAAAGCGTCATAGGTGGTAAAAGTATTAATTAATACTGCGGGAAAACAATGAGTTTAGTTTGTCTTGTCCGCTACAAATCTCTCCTTTTGTAAACACTGCCATTCCCATCGCCATCGTGTTATTAAAACATCCCAGAAGTTTTTCAACTTTTTCCTATCATTTCTCATTTTTTCAGCTGAGAGAAAATTCAGTGGAAAAAAGTTTTCATGTGTATGAAATTCAAAGGAATTTTTCAACTTTCTGACAGGAAAATTTCATGCATGCACGAGCCTCAAAGCTATTATTTCCAGGCAAACTTTTACTTTTCCCACTTCTACCCCATCAAATAAAAAAAGTTGAGAAAATTTTTTGCTTATCTTTAGTATTTTTACTGGCAATATAAGGGGAATTGTGTAAAAATGGGCTGGCCGTCGGTCGTCCCATTTTGCTTTTGGTCCAATAATATGTAAATACTTTTTTAATTACAAGTTTCATAAAAAGGAAAATTTGCAATTCATTAGAAAGTGTTTTGCTACGGTTCAACAAGCAAAGTAGAAAAATACCGCTGTCCAGTTTGTTTGTTCCACACTGAACAAAACTTTTTCAATATTTGGCTCTTGTAGTGAAAAAATGGCATTTTAAATTTCTGCGAAAAACATACGAACAAACCAAAGTCGTTACTTCATAGTACTTTGGATATAGAACCCTATTACCAGTGGACCTCACTTCACAGTCATATCAAAATAGTCAGCCTGTTCTGTCCCCTTGAGCTCTTGGGTTTTGGTTAGTCGAGGTAGCCCTCCAATTCCAGCAAGGTACCGCATTCCACTTTGATTCTTATCCTGGAGGAAAGGTGTATATGGAATAGTCGTTTCTGCTTATTGTTGTGATAGCCGTTTGTACCTTAACGAAACCACTCAGATTCCTTGATGAATGCCTACTTATAGCAATGCATAGAGTTGGTAGTGCTGCTAGTACCTCGGGCAGCATCTGGCCAGCAGGTTACTTTTCCTCGCATTTTAAAATGGAATTTCGAATGTGTGCCTCTCATTTTCTATTCAAAAAAACTACGGAAAAATCTCTTTTCTTGGATTGAACAAGTAGGTAGTAGGGGGGAAATGGTCAAATAAAAATGCACTCACATTCACATTCATTCCCACAGAACGGAAAAAAATCTCATCATCACCATCTTCTTCTTCATCATCATCTCTCAAGTTGTTTATGTTGCTGTTGTTTGCTGGGCACTTGTGAGTGTGACCAGACGGCAATAAAAAACGAAGAAGAATGGATGCAGTAAGAAGAGGGAGAGAGATCAAGAGATGATAATATTTTTTTACTCTTGTACGTACGTAGGATTATGCTGGATTGGTTGATGATCATGATTGTAAAGATGGGATGTTTCCGCCCACATTGGTAGACAAGGTTGACCCAAAACACATTTTATTGTTATGTGCTTGAAATGATAAAAAGGGTTACATGATCATTATTATTCATACACACACTCACTCACAGAAGGAAGGAGAGAGAAGAAGAAAAAAACTATTTGAGACGAGAAATTACTTAAAGATCATTTATTTCTCCTTACATGTATGGAGATATGAATGGAGATGGACATGACATATGTGCGATTTTGAAAAAAAAATTATTTAATGTGAAAAATGTTAATATTCCTTTCTCACACGACGACCACGAGGAATGAATCCTTTTCGTACTTTCATGTGATCTAAACTTGCATTTTCAATTTTTTCCCTGAATATAATTGCTCATCATTGGCCAAGTGAACTTTAAAGGAACGGACCAATATGGTTTTGACTAAATAGTGTTGGCTGATGTGGTACTTTCATCTGGTTGAGTGAAAAAAATGAATAAATTCCTTGCGGCGACATGACACATTATTGTGATAATGTTGAATGAATGCTCTAAACGGTTTAACCCTTCCAAAGCCTGTTAAATATTATTTTCGTATTGGATTGGCTTACATGACATTAAAACATTGAACATGAGTGTAATGAAACTTGACACCAATTCAATTTATGAGATGAGATGATAGAAGAAAAAAATAATGTACTAGTACTACAGTACTAAAGAATAGCAATAAAAATGTGTTATGTGCCAAGTGTCAAACATTTATTATTCTGATTCGCCACATTACCTGAGCCGTTTTTGGGTGTGGGTGATGTAACGAAATTTTATTGTCTCCTACTCGTTTGAATAAATAAATATGAAAAATACTTCGCACTCACTCGTGTAATACCTTTGGTTTTTAAGACTCAACTTTTTTTATTACTGGCGTAGGCACTCACTAACATGCCAAAACGGATTAAAAAGAAAAGATAATAGCATTTCTCTTGTGATTTGATCGGAATGCATAAAAATATTTCATAGTTTCTCAAGAACACCTTTTTGATATATTTATGTTTGTACAGATTGAAAAGAGAGATAACTTGAGCGAACTATGATTTTCTGGCTAGACTAGAGTATAGGTGGAATTTTGATTTTAAAAGACGAGCTAATAAACACCAGCAAAAAAGTTCGAGTCAATTTTTTAAAATATTTTCCTATGTATTCATTTGATATGCTTTCTCTGTTGAAATGACATATTCTCATGCAATATTTGATTTGTGAACAAAGATTGATCTATACAAACAAGAAGGTTCAGTACGGCGGAAGAAGTATAGTACGAAAAAAATTAGAGAAACCAAGTCGTTGCGTTGTCATGCAGGTTTTTTACGGCGGAGGTGGCAATGTCGGATGCTTAGATATGCAAATTCATGATTTGTAAAAAGAGAACACACAATAAGAACCTATTCAAAGGGGCTCGCCAAATTTAAGTCGAATTGGTTCTTCTCTTCATTATAAAAAGATTCAAATTAGATGCGCCCCACACAAAAAAATATATTTTACGAGGAGCATATATCATTTCGTTGAAGGCACAATTCACATTCACGTAAGCAAAAATGCATAAGCATGTGGCATGTGTTTGAGCTCTGTCTGTTCTGTGAGAAAAATTATTGCCATACATTTGCGATTGAGACATTTATGGGTCCACATTTGCATTTGAATCTACGTAATGTGCGAGCGATTCTTCTTGTCTGGATTGTTAAAAGGATGGGGATAATAATGGTTCATGGCAAACAAGCAAACGAAGGTTCGGCCATTGTTAGTTATGCTCAATACAGGAAAAAGTAATGTAGGTATGTTGTCAATTGAGCCTCTTTTTTTGAAAAATATCTTTACTCACTTGACACGAGCACAAGGAAATTTGAATATTTTCACAGTAAGAAACTAGTTAGCTTTGAGAAAATCTGATTTGTGATCGTTATTAAGTAGTTTTATACATGTGCACATTAAAATACCTTCACTAAAAGAATTATTGCTTATTTCGTAATGTAATGTGGATGTAAGCAAAAACTTGCGGTTCTTCCATTTCCCTTCATGTCCCAATTTTCATATTCACAAAGAATAAATCCCTATTATCTGATTTTCCACACAAAAAATGGCAACTACTCTAGTAAGTCTACCTAAATACGTGCATCATGAATGAGTTATGGGTTTCGGAAATGCTTTTTTACAAAAAGGCCATATTTTTTGTGCTTATTAAGTTGCTGAGTTGGCATCAACATTTGCATGTAATTTGCTTGATATACGTGCGAACCACGTAGGTAACCAGACTCCGAATAGTACATACCGTCGACCGACCATCCATCCGACGACGGGCAACGGCTATGACTGCTGCTGCTGCTGTTATTTTGTGACGAATTACCACTGATATGCATCTTGAGGTTCCATCAAATCTACTTACTCATCTCACCGTTAGTTTTCAGACCTGTATGAAATGAAAGTAATGTAGCTTTAGCTTAGAATGTGTGTGTGGTGAAATGTGCAACGAGCATGATGATGAACAAGGAGCACACAGTCTAATTATGCATGCTTGCAAAAAATATATTTTCCTGAATGGAGTTATTTTCAATGCATGTATGAGCCCGTACAATACTCCTATTATTCTCTTTTCGTGAGTGAACTAGTTTGTGAATAACTAATAAGATTCAATTTGATAAAAATCAGCAAAAAGAAGACAGAAAAAAAGCAATGAGTAGAGTGGGCGGGGTTCCCTTATTAACTTTCAACTCCCATGCATCACACTTCTTCTAATAGGAAAATTGCAGCTGGTCTTTAATACAAGAAGGAGGTGTTGTGAGCAAAGAAAAACTGAATATGAAACATATTGCTACGCGAATAATATGTGCTTTTTCACCTGATCAGAAAAGTCATTTCTTGAAGAGGAACAAGTCAATTTAAAGTAGTACGTGTACTGGTATGTAGTAGTTTGTGCTTTGGCATTTCAGCCTTTCATGCCTAAAGAAAGTCAATTTTTTGCAATGTCCTTCATTCATGAATTATAATAGAGTTCATTTAGATTGTCAACATGATAAGAACAAAAAATATGAGGAGGGGGACAAGATAAAAACATTCTGTTTCTTTGAAGGAACACAAGAGAAGTGACACACATGCGCCATTATTTCTTCGATGACAACTTACTCACTTGAACGTGTCAAAAGACTAAAAGTACTTTTTGTACAATGACCTGCAAGCAGGTACGCATAAATGTACATATGTACCTAATTGATGATCACGAGGATGATAATGAAACATGCTTTTTTCAATAGCTCAAGTCTTTTTGTTGGAGCACAATTTGGCACGAGTCAAATAAATACCTTCACAAACCGTAGGACAAAACTAGGTATTATGGTACTTTTGGTTTGGTCGTGGCGAAAATTAGCTGAAAGCATGAGCTGCTGAATTCACGTCTACACGACATACCTAGACAAACTTAAAGCTAAATACTTCGAGCTCGTGAATCACACAATTTTCCGTAAACATGTTTTCCCGAGGAAGATTGGAAAAGGTTAGAACTTATTTAGATGTGTTATTTCAGCCTTCCTCGACGAATGTCAATGAAACAAAACATTTTATGGAAACATCAAAGGTAGTTCAAGTTAATGGAGTTGGACACTTCGATTGTTTTCCTTTAATGGTTACGAGCACGACCTCTCAGTAGGGGTTGACTCTCAGGCGTGGTTCCATTAGGCACACACGATCAACACTCCAAGATACGTACGAATGAATGTGAACGGTATGCCATGGAAAATGGAAGAATAAAGTTCTACTCATTTATAATTTCTCTTAAATGCCGGTGAAATAAGCTTTCAGTTTTGTTTACTTTATTTGTTTCTCTTTCTCGGGTTTAGAAAGACATTTAAATTTTGCACTATTTTAAATATTGCATTGCAAATTGATTCATAAATCTAATCATAATATTCATAGGTACGTTTGTTTTTAACCAGTACAGATTTCATGTTATAATTTATAAAGCAAATTAACTGACCAGCATCACGTGAATAATGTTATAAACATGGGGCAAAGTGAGGAAAGTGAAGAAAGTTTACTCTAGGAAAGTGAGTGCAGTTTTCCAAACGCTTGCGCTGAAGTTAGTAAGTGATGGTGGACCTTGCTCATATGAACATGATATGCATATAGAATCTTGAGTTTCATTTCGATGATCATGGGAGAGATATTTAAGTAGGTACGCATTTTTAGAAGTTTGAAACCGTCCGCCCGTTTGAATATTTATAATTCCAGGTTCATTTTCCTCTAAAACATTCTCTAGGTATTTTAATCCCTTGCATATAGTTTCAATATTTGTGCGTGGTAAATTATACGAGGAACAAAGCCTCCATAATGACCTTGGAATATAAAATATATTGCGTTCGTGCTGATTAACAAAAATCCTGTACTTGAGACTTCATATCAAGATCTAACTAAAATAATTCCTTTTCCTTCAAGATGTAGCATAGAAGGAAACCAAAAAACAATGAAAAATGGGCCAAAAGGTAATCAACCGTGATGATCTTATTTAGCATATTACACTTCATTAGAAGGAAAAAAATAGGCGGGCACGAACGAAGATTTACTTTCCTGGATTTTACAGATACACGCATATTTATTACAAGGTACCATCTTCCAGGCCATTTTCCTTCCTCCTTACATATCTTCGACTTTTTTCAATTCTTAATTACTACCTTCGTCTATTGGTCATGTTTGTGTGCAGCTCTTGATACTGATTTTCCGCGTTAAAAAGTTTCCACCATCACCTAATTAACTAGGAACAAGCAGAACTCTGAGGGTTGATTGGAAGTACGTTGGATGCTCCTCACCGATAACCTTTATCTCACGGCATTATTTTTCCGCGGAAAAGGTGCTACACAGACTTATCAGATCGGAATACGCAAAAGTACTCCCGAAACGCTGAGAATCCCATTGCATGAGCATATTATCTGCTCTAGAAAACGTCAAAATATGAAACAATCGGATGATGAGTAGTGGAGTCATCTCATCTTTTTGTCTGGATTTTGGATCGCGATTGGTAAAAATCGCATGATGCACAGAATTCATTCACCCTTTTTGGCTAAACACGGAACAACGTTTTCTGAACTTTACCTACCCGAACTTTCTTTCCGTAATAATGAAAAGCAGACGCCGGTGGTGTCTACGCTGAGCAATATCACGAGAGGAGGATAATTCTCCTCACCCAATTCATCGTAATTATCATTTGCTCTTGTTTTTATCCATAAAACATCGATACTTCATTTATTTTTGAAGATTCGGTCGTATTGAAGTTGGGCTGATGATGAGACTTTGTTACGGAACAAAAGGTTCGTTTACATGAGTTGTCTTCGCAGTTCAAAAGGTCTGAAAAGGTTGGGTGTGCAGGGACTTTGTGTTTCGCTTTAAAACAAAAAGCCAAAGGTAACGATCCGGCCCGACCCGACCGAAGGTCTGGTATACATGCGAGCGAATGCACCTTACCCACTGCTCTATTCCATTTTTTGTGTATGTGTGTGAATCCCGGTTTTTCTTTTTGCTCAAAATATATAGCTTTTTTAAGAGTCAAGGCATAAAGGGAACTTCTTACGTTTAATTCTCTTCCTTCAAAAGATGCGATTCAATAAAGCAAAGTCGCCACTGCCCGATTGAGTAGGCGGGTATGGAGAATATAAATTTTTTGATTTACTAACTAATAATTACAGGTTTGGACAAAAAAGGCGTGCTACTCGAGAGATTTAAATACTCTCCAAGGACTAGGTGATGAGTGCTCATAGAATTTTATAAGTGCAACAAGTAAAATGGTTTCGTATTGTGGGGGGTTTCACATTGCTGGGGTTATACTTACTTATCTGTAAGCCACAACACTTGCTTTTGGAATAAAGCGGCACTTAATATTTATCAGAAAGTAATATGAACTTGTAGAAACTTTGAGGTATCATCATCAATTTTTCAGCTTTACATTTTTACGAGTGTACACAATACTGTGACATTTCGTAATATGTTTCTTCTTTCAGTGCTTTCACCATAAGTGTCTTTAATTATTCAAAGGCATACATATCACTAATATATATGTATTTACAAAAATTGAAATTCCTCGTGAAACAAACATAAACCAGCGAAACATTACTCTTGAGGATTTTGTCAGGAGGGATGGAAGTTGAAATGTTTTATGAATATTGCTTAACATTTCACATGAAGGAAGCAACAGTAGGTTAGGAAGATCTCTTGAATATTAAAATAGTCATCATCGTATTCACGTAACAATGTACTACATATATTCTGAAAATAGTAAATGTGAGACAGAATAATCACATTTATAATCGAATGGTTGGAGGTAAACATGAATTCTCCCTGAAAATTCAAGTCTTTCTCTCTCTCTCACTTTTCAAAATGAAAACTAGCCACATGAAGTTCCAGCCCACTTTGAATTTTTAATGAAAAGATTATCAATATTTTGTTTCTCTTGTTGAGCAGCATGGTTGGTCCCCTCGCGAAGTGAATTTGAAGAAAACTACTTCATTTTAAAGCTCATGAGAACTTTTTGTATCATTTCACTCCTGTCCTCGGAAGACTAGACTAGACAGACACACGACGCGTTGGAGCAAATATGAGATATATATGTATAGTGGACATTAAACATAATTAATTTTAAGTGTGTTCATGCAAAAGGAAAACTTTTTGCTCTTCCATCGCTGTTTCTAAATGTCTATCTATCTCTACTGAGTCCATTAATTATTCAATTTAACTGGAAAGGTAAAGTCTGTTGGTTTGCCCAACGAAGACATATTTATTAGTTGTTTGTCAACTTTCCCTCAATTATTCAAGGATTTAGTTTAGTTCAGTCTGGTGAAGTTTTTCATTATTTCAATCGTACCATCTCCCAAAAGGTTAAATCGCAAATATTTATTTATTTTTATTGTTACAATAGTTCTGACTAAAGGAAATTTTATATTGAGAAAATTTAAATAGATACGTAGATACGTTCACCCCTCCAAATGCGATAACATTTTGTTATTTGAAAGTAGCAATCCAGCCTGATTCGATATCTCAGGTGATCCATTATACTATTACATGGCAGAGAGGGAAACATGTCTACCTCGCTTAACCTTTCACTTTACCTTTTAAGTTTTTCGTAGTTCCTGTTACTTGAAAGTAAGATACGTTTCGAGATTAAAACTTTAACATTTACATGTTCGGCGAAAGTAGATAATCCCCACATGAACAAGACACAAAAACTCCACGATAGGAAAAATGCATAGTATTGTTCCTGGTACAACCTTAAATGTCACAAGAATTGTTTGACTCTGCCATTTCACCCTCCGAGACACGATTTTATCATTTATTAAACATTAGAAATAATTACTTGAAATCACCTCGGTATATTTTGGTCATCATTATTATTTATACCTTTGTGGCTGTTTGTGGCCATGTATGTTTACCCCACGCGAAATTTTGGTGAGGAAAATTCCACAAAACAAATGGGGATTTACACTCGCACAATCTTTTAATGTACTGCGATTGCGATGCAATGTTGGAGTTTTGGAGCCGCGCGTTAAGCCAACAATGTGTGCACATTCATCTCTCTCTCTCAGATTGTGAATGTGTGTGTCGGTTGGACAGTCATAATTGCCGACAATGACACGTCGTAAACTTCTGCCAAAACTGGCTGTTTCCCAGTCACCCAAGCAAAAAAATGCTTGTCACTCTGAGGGAAATATGAAGCATTGCTTGCTTACGTAAACCGTGAAAAATGAGGAGGATGCATGCATATAGCACATTCATAACGCTAGACTAAATCTTTTCATGACTCTGCGTGATTATTTCGCACCATCAAACCCATTCATTCATTTTGTTTTTGCTCGAGTTGTGTTAGCCAAAGCGTTTTCCCCGTAGGGCATCATCGAGTAAGTGATGTATGGCGGCGGCTCTGTGTAGTTCGCGCACTCATATTGCACATGAAACAAAAGCAGGGAATTTTGTCTACATTTTCCCTACTTTTCTTTTTCTTGACCAAGATTAATTGTGTTGGAAAAATAATATCAGAGAATCAAAGAAAAAATCTTGTTCTGACTTTTTTCTCGTGCCATTTTCTTTTCGAAACGGCAAAAACTAGTCTTTTTTCCTCGACACAACCCTTTGAAAAAACCTCGCAGAGAAAGAAGGAGGAAGAAGAAACCAAGGGTAGAGAGAGCTATAGGCATTTTTTCTCCCAAAAAGTGAAAATATCCGTGACCCGAAGCGAATTCGAAATAGTCATAATAATAGCCACTGCGAGGTACAATTCGACGCGCACAAATATTATGATGGCTGAAAAACTCAGGTTTTGAGTTTCATTCGTTCCTGCCCTAATGAATTTCATATCCAGCACCACCGGTGCAGTAGCTGTAGCGCAGGAAAACAGGAATTGAATGTGCTTTTTTATCATTATTATGGTGGATGGATGATCGCCGTGAATCTTCATTCGTCTCAAATCAAGATGAACGAATAAGGGATGTGTATGTGTGTATATGATTTTTTTCTATGGAAGTTTGTGCGTGACTAAAATTCATTAGATTCAAGAGAGAAACGAAATGATTCACACTCTCTCACACCATTATGGAAAAAGGGTGGAAGAAAATCATGTATGGATGGATGTACTACAAAAGGAAAAATTCTAACGTTGCATTGTACCTTTTATATCTGCATTATTAGCTTTGTATTAATATAAGCTTTGTATGATATGCGTTGGTAGTAAAAAAATGAAAGAAAATATTATTATTACATTATTTTATTGCGGAGTGCAGTAACT
>JAHZNI010001547.1:0-19544 GCA_027744415.1 Seira ritae | reverse complement strand
CCTATGCTACGTAGTTTGGTGCAAACTTAGTTGAAGTGGCAAGGTTTCCAGCACAATTGGTGCAAACGCATGAAAAAGCGGCAAGTGTCCGCATAGGGAAGTGGCCGGATACGATTGTTTATGACCTGCGCATGCAAATTCACGTTAAGCAATGACAAATTAAAAATCAAAGCGAAACCCATTAAAATTTTCAGAAAAGACAAAAGTGAAAGCAGCTCGTCTCCTTTACAAAAATCATTGATCCATGCACACTAGCGTAACTTGCAACAACGACCGAGCAAAAGTGAGAGAGAAAGAAATTTCCATGAATGAAAGCTTTAGAACCTACTTTTTTTAAGTGCTCTGCCTAGATTTAAGAATGAACAGGAGAAGTTAACTGAAGCTAATGCTAATACATAAGCGGAGCATTATGATATGAAACACTGGTTCGTTCTATCTCATTCACATATTTTGGAAGGCTTCAGCAAGTTCTTACCACCGCCGCACACTTTTATGTGAAGTGGAGTGGATACATGTTGGTTAAACGGCGAAACAATATTATCCCTTGCGCTAAAAGAGCTGCATCGTAAGATCCCCAGCGGAGCTGCATTCTTCATTCACTCCACAATCCACAACACACAACTTTTTCCTTATAGTCAAGTGCTTGCTGCTGCTGCTACTGCACATAATGCAACTTTAGCATTACTGAACGCAACCAAATACGACGGCGGGGTTTGCCTTTGATGCACGTGTAAATAGAGCACACACACACTAAATCCCTTTTTGGAAGCAGATTTTTAGAAGGATGCGGTAAAAACTAAACTAGACTAGAGTCACACTGCTCCTGCTCTTGACTTCTTCCATTCATGGAAAACGAAAAATTTAAATGCACACATTTATATGTGTACCATGTACAATACTGAAACTAAGATCCTTGAGAAATCCTTGCTGGATACGTACAGCGCAATATTATTTAAGCTGTCGCTTTCGAAACTTTAAGCCTATCTCTTCTAACACCATCTCAACACATCTGCGAAGTGATATGGTTCTATCTATTCTAGCAACCAGTCACATAATAAATGGAATATGAAGTCGAAAGGAACCTTGTGTCCCTGATACAATGCTTCATAAAACTGTGCAAGTCATAAAGATACCTACAAAGTTTTCTATACTCCCTCCCACGCCACAGATGTTGGCAAGATAGGTAAAAAAGTAGGCTGTGAGCATTTCGTAAAAAACACACAAATACAGTTGCCTAAACATTTTTTATGTACTATGTGTCCTGGAATGGAACCAAGGAAATGCTTACCAGGGAGAAAGTTTTCAAGCGTTTGTTGATGCATCGGCTTTTCAAAACGCAGACGCCAGAAGAAAATGACAATAAATGTTGATGGTGCAGATAAAATGAAAATTTGACTTGAAACTGGAAAAAGTTGTTGGAGGGTTTTTTAGCAAAACATATTTGGACGAATCAAAATGGTCATAACTAATTTTTTTCAGGATTTGATATTTCAAAAATATTTCCTCCTTTGAATATGTATAACCATGACCATTTGAATTTTAATATTTGATTGATTCCGTAAAAACAACGTTGCATTTTATAAAACATATCTAGTAGGTACTCATTTTGTACGACATGGGTCGATAAAGCTGATATATAATATTCACGGGATCATCATTAAGTTTCATGCAGTCGCATCGACTGTTGCAATGAGTTTTCACCATGCAGTGCGTTCCTCTCTGCTCGCATGACAAAAATTGAGGTTAACAAAATTCACTTGGGGAAAGCTTTTAAAAAGGCAAGCCAATGAATCTCACTTCCTCCTCTCGCACTGTCGTCATCTTCGATCCATTGCGTAAGCAGTGCCCTAGAATTTCAAGAGATAATATGCAATTCTCATGTTCCAAAAATAGAATAAGGGAACAACAAACATTCATTCACATTCACAGTGTTTGGGAAAAGAAAATACGTGAGAGAAAAAGGTAAAGGAATAGCCATACTTTCTCGTCGGCAACCAGGACGAGAGCAATGATCTCCACGGGCGGAAAAGTTGGATCAACATCTACGCACATTCACAATACATAGACATGTGCGTAATATGCGTAGGAGTTTCAAAGTAAATACATAATATTATGGGAAAGAGGTACATATAATTCGTGTTCAGAATTCAATTCAACATTTTACCCGATTCATAATTTGAGATACATGCACAAGACCAGCAGCACAGGATCCTTTTCTCTTTCCTCAATGGATGCAATCCATATAGCTCTCCTCTGCTCTCGCCAGAGATTTTTTGGTGTTGGCTGGTTTCCTCTTTTAACTTCTCTTTCATAAAAAAAGAGAAAAGAGACTTTTCCCCCTTTTCTCACTGAACGAACGACACACGCACCACGCACGCACTTGCGTCAGCAAAATACATTCAAGTTTCGATCTTGTGAATGAACCTGAGTTGGGTGGGGATCTATGAAAATGCCTATCCTTCCTCTCCCTATCACTGTAAATATATGAATGAAAAATGCGTAAAAGTTTCCCGATTTACGCATTTCGGAATCTCTCGTAGCTTATTTTTTTTACAGAATTGAGTAGATACATATTATGTAGGTACCTACATATGTACATGTTGTCATGCTTACGCACAATACATTTCTATGACATAGATATGAACACATATACCTATTTAGTGTTGTGGAAAGAGAGGTGATGTTAAACGAGCTCCACTTTTCTATTTCAAGTATTAATGAAAGCTTCGGGTCAGGACACGTGTGTCTCATCGATCTGTTTCGATTCTTTCATTCTCATTCTCCAAAGTGTGCTCTTGCTCGTCTGTAACCTTTGCGAGGCATTAAAGGGGAGGACATTACGTTGGTTTCTGATAGTTCATCCTACGCAATACATCTTTGAAACCTTATTCTTGGAAACCGTTTCGCGTCACTTCAGAACAAATACCAAGGAAGAAAAACTTAATTGGAAAGAAATCCGTACGATCAAAACCTTTTCTTGAACGTTTTTCGTGAAGTATTTCTATTTAAGCGGCCACGCACAAAATTTTGTACGGCACTGCTTGGTTGCGCGTGATTTTTACTGGCTGAAACCAGACGCTCAAAATGACTTCAAACATGACCATACATATGCACAGGACTAGAATTAACCGTGAGAAAAACAAAATTCAAAGAAAATTAAAAAAATAAACATACAACCCTTGAATTTATAATAGCAACAATTATCATGTTTTTTCTCAATGAAAACATCCGCCATTGAGAAAATTTAGAACTCCAAACCAAGCTGCTGGAAATACATTTCATTGAAAGTTAATATTCTGATGTTACTCTATGTACTTTTCATGAACCGCGTCAGGTGCAACTCTTCACCCATTTCCTTCCTTCCAAAAAAATTATATGACCTAATTCTAGTGTACATAAATCGTGTCTGTTTGCATGTCTTGTCTACTCACTCAAGTAATAAGGGAAATGCTTATTATCACATACATACGTGTTCCAGGAGAACCAACAACATATGCAATATGTATATTATGGTTTACTTGCTTACCTGTTTTTTTTACATTTTTGTGCTAGACATCTGTCCTCCTAGACAATACATATGTCGAAAATACTTCCTCCTTTTCCACTCTTCAAGATCATTACAGTAGCAAAAGGTGTGAAAGAAACAGAAAAAATAAAGAGGAACATAAGGTGTATGCACATGTGTCTGTATACAGTATAAGCACGTAGTTGCCTTCCTTTGTTTCATGTTCTCAGAATTTTTGATAGAATAGCATGATTCATTCATTCATCGAATCGAATGTATTATTTATGGAAAGTCACAATTCGCCCTACGCAGGCAGACCACACCACATTGGCCGTATGCTACTTGCTACTTATTTTGAAGCTTTCTTCTCATCCAATTCATTTCATTCAGGAATATCAGCAAGGAAAAACATTGAAATAAACAAACCGTTTCTTCCGAGAAAATGCTTCGCACTTTTACACAGAACTGGAGTCGAGTCAGTCACTTGACTAAAGTGGGGTTGTGCTTGTGGGATGCATGTATGTATGTATAAACGGAATATCATTAATGATATGAATGTATGTACAATATGCATACATATGTGCAAAACCTCAAGAAGTCTATAGCGTCGCCTCCACCATGTTTTTCGTGAATGAAAGTGAGGCTGGCCTACTTTCTCGAAAATCCATTGATAAATTTTTTTGCTTGTTCCATCCATCCATTCTGCAGTGAAATATTCTTCACTTCAGTCACAATATCAAAAACTACCACCATCATTATCAAACCCATCAATGTGAAAACCTTTTTTGCTGTTTTCCAAGTAGGTACCTAGGTTATGTAGACAGGTAGGTAAATACATAGCGAATCCATCCATCATCACTTTACTTCCTGTGTCATATACTGTATCACATATACATAATTGTCACACAAGCAGGAATGTGTCAAAAAAATATCTGGTCGATTAGTCTATTGCATCACAAGTCACTTATTTAATTCCACATTCGCATTGCAATTGCCAATTACTAAAGTAGTCAGTATGATTGTTTCTGCATGCGTGGTAAAGCTGTATTTGCTCGCATGATCGTCAAACTACATTCATCATGCCCTCCCATTTCCCCAATTTTCATCATACTTTCACCTTGAATAGGACCCATGGAATGTGTTCCATTGTTAAGATTGGAATTGATCTTAGGTAATTGCGTAGTAGGTATGTATGTACTCGTAGATAGCTCCTATTACAAGCTCACTCACCCGAAAATCCTTCCAAGAAAAAAAGTACAAAAGACGGAGGGATTTTTATTGAGATTTTGCAAATGGCACGGGAAGACCCTGAGTGGAAGACTACCCACAAGGCCATGCTCTTTTCCATTGACTACTAAGATAAAAATGTGAATGAAACTGATTACGTCACAATTAATGATGGAAGTCCTTCTCATTCATAATCACCAATTTTTATTCCTTCTCTCTCCCTCTCCACTCCCGTTATTTTCTCCTCCATTCATTTCGTTGATGAGCCACCACAGAAAATGCTATTTCGGTAAGTACGAGTGCAATTTTCCCCCTGAGCATGCTATGACATTTTATTACGCCATTGTTCCCCTTAATCTCCAAACTAAACAAAGTGGAAGGACACCTGCTTTCGTCATACGTGGTCATGATGATGAGTTGTAGAAATAAAAATCCAGAGAGAGAGAAAAAAAAATTATGTCCACATGGAAAGCTTCTGATGTTCGAAGAGCGGACCCAACCTTAAGTAAATAAATAGTGGAGCTTCAGAAGAAGGATTCTCTTTCACTTCCATTCCATCAACGAGAGGCTTTCTACATCCGTGTTGGTCAGCTATAAAAAGAGATTGTTTTAGTAGTGCCTATAGCTTCCTGCTCTCAATCTTAAGTGTACGCATCACACATGGTGGAGAACTCTCATGGCCAAATAATAACGCCAACGTAATAGGAATAGGGCACCCTTTCCTAAAAATAAAATTAGGTCTGGTGTATTAATTACTTGCAAGTTTCTGCAAACAATATCTTCTTTCTCCGTTCATGCTCATGTGCCACACAGGAAAAACTGGCTCCGCGTGGTTTTCTCAATGAAAGCAAATATACCGTAAAACCTGAAATCCCCGCACTCACTCTTTTTAACGCATCCCTTAAATTAACGCCGTCCCTACAGACGTGAAATTGCAAAATTACGCCTCCCTGATATCAACGCATCCCTATTTTTCTGCTTCCCCATTGTTCAGCATTAAGAAAATGTTGAAGTACATACGAACAAACAAAGGTACCTTTCAAAGCAAGGAGTTGTAGGAAAATATAGTCTATAAAGAAGTGGAAAAATCTTGGACTTGCTGTCCGGTAAATAACTTAGAAACATGGTAATAGTGAGAATTCTCATCACTTAAGCCAAAAACCAATCCCTACTTTTATGATACTATTCATTAAAAGTTGAAATTTTAATGCAACCGCAGTTGACTTTAAGACTAAAAATAGTGAGTGAAGCCCTTTCTTGAATCAAGCATTTTCAACGTAGTAATGCAAAGTTTTTAGAATGGACCCAGTGAAAACCTCACAAATATAATTCTTATTCCTTTCTCTTCATGCATTTTTTCCTTTTCACAATGGATCGGACATTTTACTAAGAATGAAGGACTTCAAATCAGGTGCATGTTAAACTTTTTAGATAAATATTTCAATGTAAGACCGTGAAATGACATTGTTGGCTAGATGGATAGGGGAGTAAACAGACAGTTGGTTTACCCTATAATTTCAATTAAGAGATTTACGCATCCCTTTAAATGCCGCATCCCTTATTTTAACGCAGCTGCGTTTCATAAGAAAAAACCTGGCGTTAGCTAAAGATCGCCCCTGCGGAAATATCAGGTTTTACGGTAAATAAAAAACAAAAAAAACTCAAGGTAACAGACTTGAGCATGAGTATACATATTGTCATCATCAACTCAAGCTAGTTTTATTTACATTAAGCCGCAAATTTTTTTTTCTAGTCGAGTCGAATGGAATATTATGTATGTATTCCTTTCCTCCACTCAACTGATTTGCCAGACACCGAGTCAAGGTCCCTTTCACATAACAGGGAAAATATGTTACCATTCATAATGTTTCCTCTCTTGCACCAGAAAGAGAGACAATGGTGCTCACGCATACAATACATTGCAGTTTACAATGAAATTATAATGAATGAGATGAGGGTTCCTCGCTTCAACAGTATTGATTTTCAAAGTTTGCATACGGCATACAACAGCCTAGGCCGGAATTAGCCCGAGCGTGCCGTCGAGACCAATTACTATCTTAGTTATCAATGAATGATCTATATTTATCTCCGTATCTGTGACAAGGTAAAAAGATTATTACTGACTAAAAATACTCCGATGGCCGTTTATTATTAGTTCTGTTGTTTTTTCTTATGAATGAGGTTGTTCGCTTTCCAAGAGTGATCTCCTGTTTTCACCATCCATCCGCAAGCGTGTCAATTTTTATGGGGCGTGGATATATGTACATTAGGTATCATAGTTTGCAAGGTCAAAATTGGAATGCAATTTATTATGCTCCGGTTCCCGGTTACGTTTTAATATGTTGCGTTGCGTAATATTGTAATGCATGATTATTTTCCTTTTGCACGCCAGTTTCAGTGCATTTCTAGTCGAAAATGAAAAGTTTAGCATTTATAAATCTTGCATAGGTGCCTAATATTTTTAAAGTTTAGTGTTAATGAGATCAAGAAAAAGAGGAAGCAGATCACCTTCATTACCGCAAATATAAAAATTTATGCGTGTTATTAGAAACTGAGCCGAAAACTTGACGTGTTCATATAGTTCAAGCACGTAATTAACTCTCCCTCATGGAGACCCATAAAAACACACAAATCAAGTAACCTTGTAGCCATGTCTTTCCCTCTTGTATTTCCCCTTCAAAATTTTCCCGCGCAGGACGTATGAAGAAAGTTCAAACTTTAGAGTCATGTCAAAATGCGATTTTGTTTTTCGAAAGTCGTAATACCTAGAAGCTAAATTATTTTCAATTAAAATCTTTACCCAAGTCACCGACTGAAGTATAAAGGAGAATAAAACACGCAATTATGCACTCAACATGCGGCAATAAAATGCATTAAAGAGGCAACATACTTAATATTCAATAACTAATAACGTATTACGTCTACGTCCAATAAATTGTCGCTCCAAATAGCATTACTGTATACTAAATGTTCAACCTCCATCTTAAAGCTGCTAAATAAGCAGCTCAAATCAAACTCAAAATTACGAGTAAGAAAGAACGGGTAAAACATTGAACGACAACTCAGGGAATAAATTAGGAATAAAACATCCATTCATTTCCGGCCTCCTCTATGGACGCTGCTGCTTTTACCGCTCCCCTTGAATATTTTAGCATTCATTTCATTTTGTATCTCTAGTAGAGTATTTGCGTGTTTTAGCGCTTTCGGTTTTTGACTGACTGGCTGACGAGCTTAATCAAAACCCTGCCTATGCATATTAATGTAACTGGTTTTCGTCATACAAGAACCCTGCAGGAACATAAAAGTGTTGACCCCATTTTTTAAGTTTGTATCCTCTGACATAATCGTTATAGCAGCGTCTACTAAAAGGTCCATAAAAGTATATCCTCTTGTGCGAGTCAGTCGCAGTCAATCTTCAGATCGCTTAAGGAGACCTTGCTTGCACATGTGTAGGTACTTTTATCAACGTTGCACTACTACAACATGCACCATGGAATATGTATTCCTATTCAATTCATCTAAAGCCCTCAGGGCTCTGAAGATAAATGTAAACATTTATTCCTTTCCTTTTCCATTCTCATTTTATCACTTTTGATAAATAACAAACACAAATAAAATGCTTCATTCATGTAGGTATGTATCTACCTATGTACCTTGAATTTTTTTCTCCAGGTTGCTGTGTCACATAGGTATATTCATAAAAATGAAAAAAAAATTGTTTAAATTCCAAACCAGTTGATGTTGTTGGCATAACCATTTTGTTGTTGTTTCTTTCCCCGAAATACAATGCCCAACGCAAATACATCCATAATATACGTATTCTAAACCTCTGCACACACAGTGTTGCCGCCGTTGCCTCCTCCACCTCCCTCAACAAAAACTTGATGGAACTCTTCCACTTTTGTTGCTTCTCTTCCCTCTATAGAATATTTTACCAGGGTCATGTGAGTCCACGTATATGCACCATACTTTCATTGATTATTCCCTTCTCCTTGACTATCCATTCATTTTTTAATTCATTCACAAACAAGAAAAATGCCCGAAAAAATGAATGGTATCAAGACTCATTGTGCATTTTTTCTTCCTTTGCTAAATAAGCAAGAAGCTTTTTTGATGTAGCAGGGGAAAGTCGTGAAAGCATATAGGTATACAAGCAATAACTTTTTTCTCCGACTTTATGGGTTATTAGTGTTGTTATATGACCATGAGGAAATATGCATATTATTCCATTGACTATGAGTCATGCCATGTACCTATGTACCATGGCCATGGCTGTCTTCCTATTTCACCCACCTGCAATAATAAATAAGCCATACAAAAATCCGTGTAACGTGCTTGTCGTTTGTGTTGTTTCGACTTGCTTCATTATACGCCTTATTCTTCATGTTGGTTCCATTATATTATAACTTGTGCCCCTCATTCCAGAGACATACACGCACTCTTAAAATTATATTACCATCATCGCATTACACACGGTCAATTTCACTAAGCCAAAGGAGAAAGCTGCATGGAAATGAAGCAAAACTGTTTATGTATGCAAAGCCAAGCAAGCTAGGCCAAAAGCTAAAAAAATACAATGACAATATAATAAATTATTGTGTACCCTGTTTCGAGGTTAAGTACGCCAACCGTAAAGTGAAAAATATAATTGTTTTAGAAGAGGTGAGTTTGAGCCATTTCCATGTGATAAAATTATTTCATGACATCAGCAGCCCTGTCAACGTCATCCTCCATTTTCATCGAAACTTTAGACTTCATAAATAACTGAAAGCAATGATATGGTGTGATGATGCACCATACTACTCCACTATACTAAGCCTTTGTGAAACAGAAGAAAGTTTAGCAACCAGAGAGACAGACGTTTTACGTTTTGACAAGAGTTTCTTGGAATAGGAGATTTAATTACATTCTGATACGGTAAACTCTATGGGGAATTTTAGAAAAAGGGAAAGCTCCGACGAAACGTGTGGCAAATGCAGGCTCTAGTTGAGTTGATACGTAAGACTTTATTATTAGACGGGAACTACTCCATGTCATTCATTCCTGAGCGTTTTACAGACCGTCGTTGTCGTCGTGAAGTCGTGCGTGGAGGTTTGTGGTTTCGTAAGTAAGGAAAAGGAAGTACAGTGACGTAGGTCAAACCATGGATGCCGTCATCAAGACCTAAGAGAAAGTTCAAAGCGTCATTACATATTATTATGGCCCACTCACGACTTATTGTTTCATCTTATTGCTATAACAAACGACTGAACTCTGCAAATCAAAACCAATATGTCCCGCTTAATGATGCGATGAAGCTGAGTAAATTGCTGTAGTTCTTTCCAAAACCAAGTCGGCAGACTCATTTCTCCGTAGATAAAAGTAATGTTGAATAAGTCAGTATGAGGTAAAATACCAAGGCCGTACGGAAAAAGTTATGGCGTAATCTTGGCTTTAGAAACGTGATATTATAGAAAATGTGAACTCGCAATAAATATTTGAAGGGACCTTGGATAAAAAAAAGTCCATAAATGATGGCGACAAAATGTTAATGGATGTATGTACACGCCATTCTTGCGAAACAATGACGTTCTCCAAAAGGTGATGTGATATCATCATCATCATCATAATGATATTAAGTGGAGAAATGAGGGAAATTGCGTTGCAGAAGGGATTAAAATGGGAATGAATTGGCAAAAAAGAATGGAATGAAATAGGTGAGGTGATATCATAATGGCGTGGTTTAGGATCACATCACATCATAACTATATTATGTACTACTCTTCATTATTATTACATTATCCTCTTCCATCTTCCAACCACCAGCAGCCATTCCATCACCCATCGATGACGATACACAATGGAGAATGGGAGGAAACGCTAGGATGGTTGCTGAGATTGGATATATGTATGAAAAGGTAAGTACTTAAGAGGAAATGTCGAGGTCACTGCCGTCATCGTTTTTGTTGCCAATTCTCGCATTCTTTTGGATTTCTCCTCACACGAGAGGAATCTGTGAGCGCACAGGTGTGGATAAGGGATATGAACAAGAGAAAGTTCACATGTAATCAGTTCATTATGATATTTTCGTGATGTGTTGGGCTCTATCAAGGCGTAAAAAAGAGGAATCGGCGGATGTGAGGCAAATAATGACGACAAAAAAAGTACAAGAGGTGAACATAAGTACCTACTACTTTACCTTCTGCTTCTTCTTCTTGTGACTCTCTTTCTTCCTCTCTCCTTCTCCCTACTTCATACAAATGCTTTCTCGTCTGTCCATGTGCACCTCTGTTAGATGCTGAGAGAGGACAATGAGTGGGAAAGAGGCAGAGAAGTGATACGATGGAGAAGAAAAAAAGAGGAGAAAGGTAATATGGAAAAGTAGTGAAGTGAATGGTGCTACTACAAGTGATGATGGCGATGAAGGAAGATGATGACGACAGCAATGACCATGTCGCTCGCTTTAGTTGAAAAAAGTTACCTTGTTTGTATTGAAGTTGCTTTGAGTAGTGTCGTAATTGCTTTTTGAGTCTATTACGTCTACTTTTCTATAACAATGAAAATGTCACTCTATTCTTTTATCTTCAAAACCAGCTTCAAAGAAACGTGATGATGATCGCGCTAGTGGTTGTCGTGGCAGATGAAGTCATAAAATGGGTGAAAGCATGAGTATACCTGTTTAACTATGAGATAGAGTACCATAGCAGCAGCAGCAGCAGCAGCATTTATTTGTTGAGAATGTTGTCTCTCTGATAAGGTCAGATCAGGATGGACAGCGAAGGCAAGGCTGCGAAAATCAAATTAAAACAGTTTACTCGGGATTTAAAGCTTTCCTTCATATTTCTAATCTTCGGGGAATGACATTTATTTTGGGAAAAAAGTCATTTGGGCGTGTGATCTAATTCTTAAAAAAATCAATGATCTGTAATATAAGCAGCGTGGGTGGTCATTAAGTTCTAAATTTGAAAATGAAAGCTTCACGCTGATGACAAAACAAAGGATGAGCACTTTAAACGCATTATGGGCCTACAAAAAGCCGACACATAGGTACATACATAATATCAGGAGGAAATACGGAGTGAAATGAAGCAGTGGAGTGCCATCTTGTTGGAAACTGAGGAAAGACTTTGTTGCTTGCCAAACATCACTGGTCTTTCTTTCCCCCACAATTGGAAACACTACTGGAACCCTTACAGTTGAAATGTAACAAGGACAAAAGACGTCTTCATGAACATTTTTCTGATGTTCTGAATTATTGATAAAAGAACAAATTGAAAATGATAAGCATTTCAAATTTCAATGAATCCATCAAAATCTTCCAAATGATCCACCAGAGCAGGTAGGAATGTTATGCCATGAGCGTATACTTACCTTTCCCCAAGGTCACAGTTTAGTCGAATCCCAAAAACTTCTGGAGCTGATTGATTTCGGATTCAAGTGGTCATGGAAACATTTAAGATAAACTGACCAATCCTCTTATCAGACAAGTGATACTTAGTCTCAATCTCAGATAAGAACGTTAGAATTAATAAGGACACAGTGCAGAATTATCTATAGAAGTAAATATCTCGTTGCGCATCACTTAATCGTAGAAAAAATGCCAGGTCCAGGAAAAGAAGAGTAAGCACTTCTTCTTCTCGTCCAGGAAGCGCAAGCACTTGCCTAAAGTGAACGTGTATACTATATTCCATGCTCTTTAGCCTACAGCTTCGTTTGTGCGTGGGTGGGCATTATTGAATACAAAATTCAATGGACCCTTTTTCCGTCCTATAGCATCCCCCTTGATTACCATACCTACATTTATATTTTTCGCAACGTTTATATGATAAGAATATGAAATATATAATAATCAAAACATTTATAAGCAAAACGAGCTTCGGAATTTGTATGCACCCTGAAAATATATTTTTGGTCCGAAATTATTGAATAAATTTAAGCCATACAACGATTAACACTTTCCTCATTGTCTGCAAATCCTCCGGAGGTACGCTACGCTACGCATACTAAATATAATTATGGTCAGATTTTTATTAGCTTCGATTCAATCATTCAGTTGATAACTTCAGTTGCGTAAAAAATTTATTTGGACAGATTCAAGCATATGTATACTTACAAGCAACGAATACGTTTAACAAAATTATGTGTATAGGTGCATACTAATATTATCTTTTTAAATCATTAATTTTTGATTGCGCCCACAATTTTGATTGCAAACGCAAATTTGTTTTCCACAGAAGATAATTAAATTCATAATATATACAGCTTCACTCACAGCATAGATCACATTCATAAGTTTTTACTTTCACCAAGTTAGATGTCGTACAGCACCTCGTAGCCCATTTAGATGGACAAACAATTAGGAAAGAAATAATTAGTACATAACTGTCGACAACAATATGTACTTTTCATCAAAAATCTTCTGCAAGTTGCCTGGTTTTTCATGTAACTAAAAATAAATATTAATTGGACGAAGATTGTGACAGATATTAAAAAATTTTAATTTTGGAAATATATACTTAAGTATATATAAATACATATATTTAAGAATTTTACAAGAACTAATGGAATTATTCTAGAACATCATTTACTACATTTACATACTTATATATGACATGAATATAAATTTAAATTGTATGCAAAATAAAAATAAACCAGTTACAGTTTTAAATTTGTTTAGACTCATCATATATGTTATTACTGATTACATTAAAAATCGTTTCGTATACCGGCAGTATTCGTACTTGATTTGATTTTAGTGTAAATGTCATACATTTCCTAAAAATCTCAAAATGAAATACGAAGGACTGGATTTATTTCAATAATAATAAAAATGAATGATTTTCACGTACACATAGTTTGATTTATTAATCTCCTTATCGTTTGACACACATATTGAACACACGTACAGTCCGTTCTTCCATGCAAAACTATAAAAAAGAATTAAAACTACATTTCTTGCGACTTCGGTTAGCGACTAGATTTCTGAATCAGATTTACAGGTAATAATAATTATAATTACACAAAGTCACAAAATATCATTTCGCAGTTTACTAAATCATCTGTCGTGCGCCCTCATTAACAATTGCATGATTAGAGTTTCGATTTTTTAGTCAACAAGTATCCAATGTATCCAATTTTTGTACAAATTATAAATTTTCTTGGTCATGACATTAAAAAAGCCCTATAAACACTTGATAACAAATTGCTTAACATCTAATTTCTTCATCTGAATGTCCCTCGCTGCTCCCTGCTTGTCCAGGAACCAGGCTAACTGGGTCTGGCAACTTGGGCTTGGTGACACCAATATTTGCATACTGGGCTGGACGCTTCGCTCCACCAGCCTTCTCTAAACCCGCAGCGCTTAAAGTTACCCCTGTTTCAATTCCATTGGCATTTGGCTTACTACTATCGGTGCTTTTACTACCACTACTAATGCTATTTGCACCATCGGTTTTCAATGTGACGTCTGCATACTTCGTTTCTGACACTTTCGAACCCGAAGCCTTTCCTGGCGCTGCTGGTTCATCCTCATCCAGCATGGTTTCCGTTGACTCAGATTCCGGGATGGGGGTTGTGGGGGATGTGGGGTTGGAGGAATCTGGTCTAGGGGGTGGAGACGTTGGGTTTGAGAAAGAGTAATGTGTCAGCGGAACCAAATAATCCGCCGTGGATGAATTGGGTGATGCAATATCCGGAGTTCTGCAAACATGAAAGAAGAAATATTTATAGTGCAATAACCCCCAAAAGTAGAAGATGCAAAAAATGTCAGGAAAGCTTTCTCTGAGCTTTTTACATAGGTAATTTAACAAACAAGTCCAACAGTAACAAAGGAAGTGTCAATATCATTTCCCTCCGAAACTCAAATTTTTTTCCATCACATGCCAAAAGTAAACAAAGGGAAAAGGCAAATACTAATAATTTCTTCTTGTACGTGCAGATGGAAGGTGGGATACAACGAAAGACTTTGCATAAGACATTATTCTAAAAGGCAAGCAACAAAATCATATAGAAAGATGAATGTTTCAAAATAAAGTAAATTTATACGGCTATTATCCAAAAACAATTCCAATAATTATTAATTGAATGAAGAAACGTTAAAGATGGATAGTAATTGAAAACTAGGGCAATTTTTTTAAAGGAAGGTTTCGGCTCTTACGTCGAAGCGCTGTATCTAGTTCCTTGTATTATGCGAAGGCAGGCAGCAGCTTCTGGGTTCTGTGGTCTCATCAATGTTGTATCTCTCTCTGAAGATGGCGGGCGCTGGAATATCGGAAGCGGTGCGTTCACAACCTCGGGATCCTATGAAATGAAAATGGGGCAATTCACACTTACAAATCGAGAAAGATAACAGATATTATAACTATAAAGTAAGCTAAATAATTTAAAATGAATACTTAACAGCTATATTTTATTTCCTGCAATGCTCATTTCTTAGTTATTCGTACTACATGGCTCAGGGAGTTACTACTTTCAGGAAAAACTACTTTCTCTAGTAGATAATATCTTTTCATAGAATAAGTTCTCAAAGAAGTTTCTCTGATCTTGGATAAGTAACACACTGAATCCTATTACAACGCATAAGAACGGAGAAATCTCAAGAAAAACGAGAAACAAAAGGCTTTGCTGTTATTACATCCTGCTAATCGTTGACTTTTATAGTTTTGGGTGACCTTTTTCTAAGAAAATGTCCTTTAAAAACTTTCCCCTATCTGAAAACTGAAGCTATACTCTAGAAAGCGATTAAGAAGACGGCCAAGAAATATGTCTGTTGACCATAAAGAGGACGCGTAAATGCAACCTGCAAAGTTATCACTATCACTGGACTCCACCACCGTTAATGCTTAAGTAACAGTAACAAATTCACAACCATGTACACTATATATGCAAGAGCATCTGTAATTTTCCGCGTTTCTAATTTTATAATTTTTTATATGCATGAACAAGTTCACACATAAATAAACAGTCTCTTACATGGAAAAGTAGTACAGTGGTCAAAGTTTGTAGTGTCTCGCTCAGAAACAGAATGTTACACTGTATAATTTAGAGCTCAAAGTTTTTAATCGCTCTTCCCTATCGTAAACTTCCCAATATTTGATTTATAATGCATGCGGAGAAAACTTAATCAATTTAGGGATAAACAATGAAACATCAGGAACATTTGCAGACATTAGTCTAAAAAATTCTTAAATATCTTTAAAATGCAAGAATTCTTTTCTGTTCCAATCGATCGAAATTGCCAGTGTATATTCTTGGCAAATACAAAAGACACGATTTTCTTGGCAATCTTCTCCTCATACAGTTGCAAAGGATCCGGAAATGTAACTACAAGATACACAAATTTCAAGAATATTATTATTGCAAAAATGCATTAGGACAACCATTTCCAAATCTTTCTTTGCAGAGGCGGTCGTTATCAACTTGATGAAACAATTTTAAAGCGTTGTGAAAGAATCTCGCACATTTTTTTGTGCAATGCGAATTATGTACATATTTATGTCTGCAAAAGGCCCAGGGCTCTTATTGGTAAGTATGTATGTACTGCTAACAAATATTTGTTTTCGTTCTCCAATCACATTTCCGTTCAGGCTTCACATTTGATATTTTATATCATTGCCATCGGCCATCATTATCCATTATCATATCATAACATAACATTGCTAAAAATGAATACATATATATTACATACGTAGGGTAGTAACACAAACTCGGAAGTTTCTTTTTAATTTATGAATTTCGACAGACATTTTTTTCTCCAAGTGGAAAACATGGTAGTACATGTGTATTCTTTGAATTCCTTGTTACAATTGCCAGTTAGACGCTCCCAGGCCCGAAGAGCCAACCGCACGGGAAAATGTGGGAGTTATATGTGCACAAATATAACTCGTCCTCGTTGCAATTATAATATGCATTGCATTTCGTACCTTTATACAAATCCCCAGTTCTACTTATTTTAGCAGCTACATATGTACATGGGGAATTTTCTCGGCTTTGATATATTAAAGCAATAATGTGGTTTCTCCATCCCTCATGTTCCTAATGCAAAAAAGCACAAGCGCACGACAAATTTACAGTATCGACCAGACCAGACCAGATTCCCTCCCCGCCTGACTAGCACGCTAAATTGTGGTTTTCGTTTTAAACAATGGAAAATGCAAACTAAACCCACGCTCGAGCTTTCCCTGGCTTTCGTTTTCGATTTTTTAACGTGCCCTTTTCCAAAACAATGTAATTGTAACATATTATACGAATAGACACGCAGACCTACTACAATACCAGGAAATAGTTCCAGCGTTTTTCATCAACATGATGCTGCATAGCTACATCTCTGCATCTGTCTCTTCGCCTTCGTTGACACAAAAAAAGATAGACACAATTAAAATTTTAAAAGCCTTTCAACTATTTTAAATATTCAATATTCGATTCCGAGAATTAACGTGCATGTCGGCGGTATAAAGGAAAAAGTAGCCTTGAGTACCACACGCGCTTCGAAATAAGGCACATTGTCGTTGTCATCATCACTAACTCACCGCCACCATCCCATCTGAGGCTACACGCGCTTCCATCTTTTAACTTCACTTTACTTGAAGGCGCATCACCTCCATTTTCCTGCTAGAAATGCTCGCAAACTGTCGCATCCATCACTGATACTTTTCAAAAAGCAGCGCGTATTGTAGCAAACTTGACGGGGGAGAAATGGTGACAGCTAAAACGCTATTCCTTCAACAAATAGCATGATAAATGTAATTTTCTGCCTTTCCTTCAGAAATTTGCAAAAAAAACAAACTTTCCGCTTCCATGCCACTTTCGAGTACTCGCGTCTAGATCTAGATAGATGTTTTAGATGAATAACGTACTAAAAGCTACAGGAACTGCCTTTATGATATGTTCGTACCTAATTCTTTTATAGAATCGGGAAAACAAGCATATTGAAAGGGAAGCATCATCATTTGACACTTGGGACTGAGCGGAAGCAGGTGGGCGTTAAATAAGTAGGTATGTATACCTTGTATGTTGCTATAATGAAGAAAGACAAACTGGAACGTTACATAAGAAATAAAACAATTTTTCAATGCCTTTTAATTAAATGTTTGGATTCTTGGAATCGATAAGTAATGTCATTTCATGTTTTCAAAGATGATAAAGCAAATATTTTTTGATAGACTTTATGGAGCCCATGGAAACTAATGAGATGTGTTCGAATGTGAGTTTGAAAAATCTAGTCACTTCATGGCTTTTAGAAGCCAAAAAAAACTGTATGAACGAATGTGAAACTTGGAAAGATGAGGAACTCGCAAATTTGAGAGAGGAAATAACTGAAAATGCAAATCTCTGGGAGAAATAATAAATGAAGGTGGTGGTGTCGTTTCAAATGGGCTCCATTACAGAAAGGAATTCGAATTTGATGACAATCAAAGCAAAGCTTTTCACTTTTACCGGGAAAATGCGCATTCATTAATCTTCTTTTTTCTACCTCATTCAATACTTTCCCGAGGAAACTTTTTTACTGTTCCGTTTCCCTCTCTACGAAAAAAAAGATTTTCAACGTGAGACCACATTCAGCCACCCACCCTAGTTTTTTTGTAGAGATTATGATGGTGAGTCTGCGGTGATGAGAAAAGGTAACCTGGAATGAAATGCTTTTATATTCCATGGTTCCAAAAATGTTCCATGGTTTCCCTTTCAGAATTTCGTCCCACCAAAAGCACGATCCAGAATGAGAGGATGATGAGGAAACAACAGGAAGCCAAGAAGTATAGTAGTAGTAGTAGCCGCAGGAAACGGCACTCCACAAAAAAAGTCAAAACAAGAAGCCATGAATACTCAAATCAGTGCAAGCACAACTTTTTAATGGTTTCTAAAAGGCATTCAAAACAGTCTAATAAATATCATGGAATATTGTAGCATTCTTCAGCGGAAGAAAGTATTGTAGAGACGCATAAACAATAAAAAAACACGAGCAATAACATAGAGCATGTTTTTTTCAAGCCACATCATTAAAATGATCTTTTAATGTTTGTCTTTATAGAGTTCCGGCAAAATATTTAGTTCCCAAAAATTAGGATGATTAATGAGCGCTATTAAACTTATTACACTCGCTTTAGCCCGTTACAAATGAAATAAAGTTTTTTTTTCGCAGACACATTTTTTTCGTCCTGTCATTTATCAAGGTTTATGGCAATTTCTTTCTGACGGGAAATGTAGATACATGTTATTATCATTAAATATTTACTGGTTTGGTAGTAGTGTTACCACCAGAGACGCAAGTTGAACTGGCATGAAGATCAATCACCTTGGAAGGTCTTTCTAATACACTACACTGACTTAATCTAAGTAAACATGAAAGTGAAACCGAGAGTCTATAACGTAAGTACTTCTATAGTTTTGATAGAGGAGAAACCCTGGAGGCAGCACTGCATATCAGATCGCCACTACTTACTTTGTCACTTTCTACGCTGCATACATAGGTACATTCATGAATTCTTTATGCTGCATGTGGGTGTAGTTTACCCTCCTCGGGAATCTTCCTCATTATCGAGATTGACTGTTGACTTTTTCATTCACATGTTTTCCTCTGCGTGGGTGGCAGGCTAAGTGTATATCTAACGTTGATGCAACATGGTAAACAGTATAGTAAACTAAACGGAAAAGTTGGTAAATCGTAGGAGTGAATTTAACCAGTCCTCTAATATTTGTAGAGCCTTTCTGTTTGCATTTAAAAACAAAAAAATTGCTTTGAGCTATTCAAGAAGTCTTACAAGTTGGCATTTACTTCAAGAAGTGGAAGTCAATTTACTCATGAGAATTCTCATCTTCTTGCCCTAATAATATGAGC
>JAHZNI010001546.1:0-11444 GCA_027744415.1 Seira ritae | reverse complement strand
CGCATTATGCCCCAAACCTTCAAAATAGAATGAGCCATACACGCACGGTTGGCTGGCTGGGTTTTATACTGAAAGTGGTCAGCTGCCTCTGCTCTGCCCCAAAAAGCAATTTTTCTGACTTGCTGCTGCTGTTGCTGCTTTGCTTGATGAAATGAAGCACGTTGCATTTGTTGCCTCTCTAATTTCCAGCTCGGTGCACTCTTAAAAGCATTTAAAAGCTGAGATTGGCCCATTATGGCATAATTCCGTGTGGAATGAAATGAGATATAATTTAGTCTCATCTCATAAAAACAAACAAAAAATGTAAATATAAAGGATCATCACAGAAATCAAGTAGAAAAATCATAAATGATCCACGTGGTCCACGCGGATGTGTAGAAATAAAATATTAGGCTACCGAGAGCCACTGATTTTCCCGATGAAATCATAAGAAGTATGGTGAAGTTAACGATCAAACGATTGACTTAAATTAAAAGAAGATTTTTTAATGTGAGTACGGAATTACAGTTGTGTTAAAATTAATTGTAAACGACCTCATCTAGCCCTGACCTGGTGTAAGTCAAATAGGTCAACAGAGAAAGTAATGATTTAAAAAATGATTTGAAAGTGATGAGGATTACTGTAAATGTTTTTAGCTTGGGCCGTGTACGTGACGGACCCCGGAGAAAGTTCCTTAGCCCAGCATGAACTCTTGCTGTCGTGCTTTGTTTCAATCAACACCTCTGAAACAAAGTTCAAGCTCAGCTTCTGCCCGAAGGCTCTTCTCCAAAACGCCAATCGTTGAAAACCAAATTAAAGAGGCTCGTGTGGTAATCTGTGGCTCAGGAATCGTTGGGAATTCTGTGGCATACCACCTCGTCCAAAATGGCTGGACTGATGTTGTCGTTCTCGAGCAGGAATCCAAGATCGGCTCTGGCACGAGCAGTTTCGGCTCAGGGACTTTGGCCCTGCTGAAACCCGTGGAGGAGCAGAAGATTATCACTAAGAGCATTGCTCTGTACAAAAAGCTCCAGTCTGAGGGTCATGATATTGGACTGGAGGAATGCGGGAGTTTGTACCTGGCTCAGAACAGGGAGCGGATGATCCTGTTCAAGAGGAGAGTGGCTCTGAATCAGCCTCAGGGACTTCCATGCAAAGTAAGCAATTAATTAAATAATATATAAACGTAAGAATGCTATATTTTTATGATTTCTTTTATTTAATATAGCTTCTTGGCCCCAAAGAACTCGCCGACCATCACCCCCTCCTCTACACTGCAGATCTCCAAGGCGGAGTCTTTGTCGAGAAAGATGCCGTCGCAGATCCTGCCCTTGTCTGTGACACACTGGGCAAGTTGGCAGCCGCTGGAGGGGCAAAATACATAAAGGGATGTCGCTATAATAACTTGGTCACCCAAAATGGCAGAGTCTCAGCAGTGGACACATCCCAAGGACTGATAAAATGTCAGTTCTTCGTCAATTGTTCTGGAATGGTTAGGACTAATAAAATAATGTAATTAGAAGACAGGTGGGAAATGTTATTTTAAATGTTTTGAATGTGTCCGTTTTAGTGGGCATGGGATCTTGGCCAACGGTCGAATCCTCGTGTTCGCATTCCTGTCCACGCCGCTGAGCATTTATATCTACAGACATATCCCGTGTATGCCCATCTTCCCGAGACGTTACCTACCATTCGAGATTATGATGCGAATACGTATATCAGGAGAATGAAGGATAATTCTTTCCTCATGGGAGGCTTTGAGAAATGGGCGAAGCCGATTTTCACGAATGGCGTACCAGACAACTGGAGAGATTGTCTTCAACCTGACTGGGATCACTTTGCCCCACTGTAAGTTGATGGAATAAATCATCGTTATTTTTTCATTAAAAAAGAAAAAGTTAAAATTCAACTTTACTTTTAGCTTAGACAACTGTCTCCGGCGAATGCCAACCCTCAAAGAATGTCAACTCCAGGCGCTCCTCAACGCTCCCGATAATTTCACTCCAGATGGAAAATGGATTCTCGGAGAGACTCCTGAGATTGATAACTACTTCGTCGCTGCAGGAATGAATGGAAATTCTCTCCAAGGAGCGGGTGGAATCGGACACTCTCTAGCTCACTGGATAATACATGGCGAGCCAGATATCCCTTTGTTGGAATTTGATGTAAGGAGATTTCTCGATGTTCATAATAATCGGAGGTTTCTCTACGACCGCGTGAAGGAAACGGTGGGGAGACAGTATGCCATTTTGTTCCCACTCCAATCGGAATACCACTCTGCAAGGAAAATTAGATGCTCACCTTTATATTCTACTTTGGAGGCTCAAGGAGCAGTTTTCGGAACGAGGATGTGTTTTGAACGACCTCTCTATTTTGATATAGATTATAAAAGTAAGTTATTATTTTCAAAATTTTTAATTCGTTGCTTCAATTCTAATTATATTTAATTTTATTCTTCATTTCTAGCGGGTGATCCTAAACCTCAAATGCCGAAAGGAACCTACTGGAAGCCCTTATTTTTTGATAGTCTCAAGGAAGAGTATAAGGCGTGTAGAGAGGGGGTAGCTGTTATTGATATGTCGTCTTTCACCAAGTTTCAAATTAAGGTTAGCTAAAAGAAATTGAGGGCAATTGAATCAGAGAATTCTTTGCTCAGATTAAGAAGATTTTGAATCCACATCAGCTATCAACTGCATAAATAATGTATAGCCGCAAATTGGTATGTTAAAAGTAAAAAGCTACTTGAAATGTGTCTTCAAAGTAAATTAACTTGACAGTCAAATCTATATTTTTTATTTTCATTGTAGCTTTTTCATGGTCGCGCCCACAAAGCAGCAGACGAGGATAGCGGAATGGATGCAGAGACACATGCCCTCTGACAACTCAGTTCAGATTAGCGATGTCACATCAATGTACACTGTCCTGCTCATCATTGGTCCGAAGTCTAGAGAATTGCTATCTCAGCTCACCGAAGGACAAGTGGATTTGAAGATGCAGCCGTTCATGTATAAAGTATGTAGTTAAATTGCCTCTTTAATTCAAGACACCAATATTGTTCTACTAATTAATTAACGATGTCAACTGTCAAGAAATAATAAGAATTTCCCGTTATGTCTTTTTTTTTAAATCTTTAGACGATGAGTCTAGGCCACGCCCCCGAAGTAATGGTGCTCTCAGTGACAAACTCAGGTGAAGTTGGATATTCGCTGTACATCCCCTCAGAATACGCTGTGCATCTCTATGATGAACTCATGAAAATAGGGAAGGATTACGGAATCCGTAATGCAGGCTACTTGACATTGAGATTTCTAAGACTGGAGAAATTCATCCCATTCTGGGGTGAGGAAATGGATGGGATAACTACGCCTTTGGAAATCGGTATATTTCATAAAAACTAAGCGTTGTCTTCGACCTTTACTTCTCTATAATGGTACCTTTGTAATGACAGGACGAAGTCATCGCGTCAAATTCGAAAAGCCCGACTTCATCGGAAAGCAGGCTCTGCGGACGCAGCACGAAGAAGGTGTCTACCGACGCCTGGTTCACTTCACCCTGGACGACGATCATGATGCCGAGAACGACGTATGGGTTTGGGGAGGCGAACCAATCTTCAGGAATGGCGTCTACATTGGCTCCACCACTTCAGGCGGTTATGCCTTCACTCTCGAACGGATGGTTGCCCTTGGTTTCATCGTGAACAAGGATGGAAAGACGGGTGAACTGAGCCCCGTAACTGCGGACTACGTCATGTCGAAGGATGCCCTCTACCAAATTGATATTGCAGGGCGGCGGTTCAACGTCCGGCAGAACCTTCACCCTCCAAGGTTACCCAGTCCCAGTACTGTTCACTCACGCGACTACATGCCCACGCTTCGCGACAAATCAATTTTGCAAGCAAAGCAATAAAACAAAAATATTACCCACTACCTAATGCAATTATAAATCTCAAGTCAAGTCTGAACTGAAATTATGAAAACTCAGAAGATCGCCCTCAGAAATTATTATGTGGACAATACCAAATGATACCATTTCAGAAATTATCAACTTCGGGTTAGTACGTGTGTTGTTCACTTTTTGGGGATGCAACTGTAAGCTCCCGAATATTTTTGTTCCGTGTTTCAATCTGAACAATTATTTTCTAAATTGATAATTTCTTTTCTTCTTTCCCATGTATATTTTTTGTGTGATTAACTTTTGAAACTTTAGATGAATCATGTTTTTTTTGTTTTAGCGTATTTTTATCCATTTTATCCGCCTTCGATATAGCCGAACGTACATAATATTCCATTTGACTTTCACCATGGAGAAAGGAAAAAGCAACGAGAAAGTTTTTGAGTTTGCATGTGCTTGTTTATTGCTTGCTAAGTACTTAAAATTGTCATTTCCTGTTTGAGCTTTATATTTTTTGGTGCATGCCCTTCTGGAATGAATTTACCTTTGCATGATGAGATGGACAAATCATTTTACGTGTTTTGTGGATTTCATTGTTTGTTTTTGTGAATAATGTATTGCATGCTGTGCAATCGTAATTATCTTTCATTTTCTATGTATTCACTCACATATGTTTTCTTATCAATTATTTTCAGCACTCTGTACATGACTGATGACTTTAAGCTGTAGTAAAGATGATCAAAATCCCGGACGACGGAGATTCATCTGCTCAAGAACGTAAAAAAGTAGAGGCTTTTGGAAGTAGTTGGACGTAGCGAGTGCGACGGTTGGAGTGGAGTTGCTCATAGAAACTAGAGCTATAGTTCGGATCGGAAATACAATTAAAGTTGATAGTCGTGTTGTGCCTGCACCTGGCCTTTGACCTTTGCCATCAAGGACGAAACTACTGGTGGCTTCAGGAAAACGGGAAGTCGCGTTACTTATGTAATACCAAAGCTAACATTAAAAAAAGTAGTGAAAATGCAATAATGTCAGACAACATTCATTCCCTCAAAATTACAATGTCCTTTTTAGTCATCAACGTAATTTATTTACTGTAGTTTAGTGTAGTGTACTTGTATCTAGCTTAGTTTGTGAAATGTTTATTCCTTTCAAAGGGATTGAAAAATGTAATTTGCTTTTAATCCATAAAGCCGATATTTTGCACGGCTCTAGTCCTTTAGAAAAAAAGTAACATGAAGTAAGTATCGATAAGGTTCACGTAAAATTACAGTCATTCGACTCTTCCAAAGACATAATTATTTGAAACCGTTTTTCTTAAAGTATGCATTACATCGTTTTCTATGAATTTGTGAATTAGCATTTACCTATGCAAGAATAGAAGCAGAGAAAGTCAAGAGGGAAGTTGCGAGTGAGAATTCGAGTTGCACAAAAAGAGACAATATACGCCTTTTTACTTGAAGATGTTATTTAAGTATTGCAGCGCTAGTTATAACGTAACCGCAAACCTGGTAGTTTTCAGAGTTCACAATTTATTTATTTTGACGTTTATGTAATTTGTAAGAACGTAAGTGTTGGAAAGCGTAACGTAATAGTAATGGGATATTTCAAAGCAATAAAAATTTTTCCGCCAGACGATAGAAAAAGCAGGAAACGTGTGTTCCTTCTTTGCGTTTTCATTGACTGATTATTGATAGAGCTAAACCCAGTAATTTAGTGACAATATAATGCAATCAAAATGAGAGTCCTAAGTAATAATTTGTAATAGACAAATTGATTACATGAACTTATTGAACTTCTTGGATTAAAAATATACGTGTGTCATGGCCCAAATGTCTAGAATAACAGTTGATCGAAGGGAAGGAAGCAGAGTTTGAATTAGCAAGGCGCGTGCTATGAGGCTTTCAATTATTCATAATAATATCCATTTAGGTAAACTTTACCAATTACAATGCAAATATTATGGCAATTCAATTCTATTCTTGCATAAATTATGAAAAATAGTCTAGCTCACTGTTTGCCTTTTGAAACACGTTTTATTCCATGCACCATATTTTCATCCTCAAAAGCAATAGAATGCATGCAGTCTTTAATAAAACTTTTCTCGAAATATTAAAATATTCTATTAAAAATGAATAGGATAATCACGAAGCATCTATACCTATTTTTACTTGTTTCATCATGGGATTTCAACCACGTTCTACCTTCGGAACCCACCTTGTCTGGGAAACTTCGTCATCTAATTTATTCCCTAATCATTGAAAATCCTCGGCTTTACATTCCCCTTTTTCAGATAGAGCTCCAAAACATGATCTGTCTTCGTTTTTGGGCTTCCGCAGAAGACTACTTCTTCCTCTTAGAATCTTCAGATCGTCATGTGCATCTCCACGATCGTCTCAGCTTCCCCCCACTCTCCTACCGAAACCTAAGTTATAGTAAGCTTATGGAGGAATACAATTTCTGTCGGAAGAATTTCACTGGATTTCATAATTGTCCAGCATTTGCTTCCGGAGCCTTCTTCGTTAAATGGCTAACGACTGCCGTTATTCTCTGCAGCCGTAGTGGGAGTGGAAGTAGTTCGATAAATCCTTTGTCATTAAGAGTTTTTCTCGGATTCCCCAACCCCCGAAATCGGAAGAGCTGCCAGGAGTACTACCAGGGCAGTTCTGCTTCAAAATTTGTGAAAATCGTCCGCCCAAATCTCTCCAATCCGCAGTTGATCAAATCAGCCATGCGGAGGCAGATGAGGGACTTCCACAGTGACGTCGAGACTTCATTCGTTGCCATAGCCAAAATGATCGTGGAGCTCTGCAGCTACTGCAACCTCACCATAATCTATCCAGCCGAGAATACCACAGCGGATTTCGAGCGCCTCATACCCACCATCTACCCCCGGATATTTGCCAATGCTCTTCAGATCGTCAAAAGAGAGCTACATTATGAACCCATCAATTTAGTTAGGGGCACTCCGTTTGACTTTAACTTCATCTACTGCGCAGAGCCTAGAAAGACCCATAATGGATGGTTTGACTTCTCAGTTCTCGTGATGCCATTCGAGTGGCAGGTATGGGTGCTGATCTCGATTACTACAATAATTTCCGCTTCAGTTACCTCGTTCAAAAATTTCATCCTCCAGAAGGTTCTCCAAACTGAAAGGAGGAGCTTTATCGAGGGGTTTCAGTCTGGTGTATTTGCCATGATCTCTGGACTCATTGCTAGTTCGCCGACCTACTTCGGCGATAGAAGTGTCAAAAGATCAATCAGTTTCGCTATTTGGCTTTTAGCCTGCCTCCTCCTCACGAACTACTACAACGGGACGATGACAAGCCTCCTCATTCAGCCGAATGGAGAGGAGACCTTGAAGTACCTAAGTGACCTTGTCAAGAACAAATACACCTTCATTTTCTCGGATCTAAACTCTGGATACGACAGTGTTCTTGGCGTGGTCCAGCAGTACCAGGAACGGAAAAGAAGTCGTGACGCTTATGCAAATAGCAGGGAACCAAGAGCGGAGGACTATCTGGAAATCCTAATGACTCCACGTCCCCGGGACACTCTTTTGGAGGATAGCAAATTCGATCGCGTCATGGTATCCCGTGAAAGGGTCGCTGCCTTTGGCACGTGGTTGTATTGTTTCCTTATTATGCATCGAGCCACTAAGCTTATGGAAGCTGATGCGGTGAAACAAAAAGGAAATCCTTCCAAACTTAGGAAACCGTGTTACTTTGGCCAGGAGATGTTTTCCGTCGCTTCCCTCGTGTGGGTCTTCTATCCCCCCAATCAACATGGTCTCTACTCAGCCTATCAGAAAATGATCGAGAATGGCGTTGATTCGAGATGGACTCAGGAATTCCTCGGGTTGAACTATGCCAAGCGGGTACAGGATCGAGTGAGGGTTTTAAGCCCCACAGAAATCGAACCGGATCCGTCAACAAAAGAGCCTAAGCCTTTGGGCTTCGACACGGGGAATTTAGAGTCTGTGTTTAATTTGTCCATTTTGCTGTATTCGGGTTGTATCCTCTGGTTCGTTATGGAGATCCTGATTGGCAAGCTGCGGGGAAAGGAATTGAATCGCAGAGGGAATCAGACTCCGATGAGTTTACGGGAGTGGGAGTTTTATTTCTAGAATCACAATATTCGTGCGTTAACTACAATACAATAATCTAAGACATAAATTCATAGAATGTAAAAAATTCATAGAATGTAAATAAAACTTTTAATAAAAAACATGAACTTAAATTTAAAATTGCTACGACAGAAAAAGAAAATCAGCAAACGGTCCCAACTTCATTTAAATTCTTGGAAGGGTTAAAGACTTCCGTAACAATTGAATATCTTTCTTTGTATATCCATAGGTATGTATGCATTTTGTAATTCGATTCTGTAACTCCTTTTGGCTTTCATATGGGACATGTAGCGTCTGTGATTAATCTGTCCATTTTGCTGTCTTCGGGGGTTGTTTAGGGAAATGTTCATTGGCATCCTTTTGGGCAAACTGGGACAGGAATATTTGAATCAGAGAAGAAAGACTCTGATTTTACCGGAATGGAACTTTAATTTATTTCTAGGTTGGTAATGTTGGTATTTTTTGGTACTAATGATAATGATAGGCAAAGAAAAACAAAAGAATACAATGTAAGAAATGAAATCATTAACTTGTAATTAACCTGTCAAGAACAATGAGGTCATTGAAGACACGATGTTGACTCGTCCGGTAGAACTTGACGCGATGATTCCAATGGTGAAGTCCGATTTCCAAAATCCGGTTGCTGATTGCGCGCGATATATGACGCTTTCAAGTTATCTTTTTTTGGAAATTTCAATTTTTAGGTACATTTAACACACGTAAAAAGCTATATATTGCCAGCTTGATCCAATAGTTGAATATGTTTTAATAATTTTTATACAGAAACTTTCCAAGCCATGCATAAAAATATAAAAGAACTGTGCAACGAAAAAATCACAAAATGCAAAGGGTTTCTGACAAAGTAGGCTTGAAAGTTCATGCTCAAAATGCCTTAACAAAGTACTTCATGTTCCGAAGATTAAATAGGGAGTGATTTCACTCATAATCATAATACATGCGTATAAGGTATATCTTTAAAATTGCAACATTTTTTTGCATTTAAAAGTCATTTAATGCAGTCTCGTGTCAGTGGTAACAATATTTTGTTCTTTAAAAAAGCTTCATGAAATTCGCGTTCATTTTATTATTATTATTATTATAGTAGGTACTTTATAACTTTGTCCTTCCCAGTTGCTCCAACTCTAAAATACGATGTACTTGTACTTATAGTCATTTTTCTATTCATTTTCATTGCTTTCTTTCATTTCTTCTTAAGCGATATCTTCGAATATAAATTGCAAGCAAACATACAGGCCACGATTATTCATTTTTCATAATGAAGAAGGAATAATAATACAAGATAAAGAAAGTATATGCTATCAGCTTAAAAAATATTCAGCATTGTATGTATTATTCAAAAAGAGCACCTTCACCTTCTCCTTTTTAATGATAATGAAATGAATAATGACTTTTGCCTTTCTTCGTTTACATTTTAGAATTTAATCACGTACCTGTGCAACGGAGCAACCTGACAATTTACTGTAAACATAATATTACCGAGTCCCATATTTTGGTGCTGAAACTTCATTTTACGGTGAAAGGAAAACGAGCAAGATCATGAAACTGTAATGAACTAAATAAATAATATGCTTTCCCTGAACCATACCTTTTATATTGCAATGTCTATATCTTATAGGTAGTAAAAGTAAAATGCCTGCATAAGTAACGCTAGTCCTACCAAATAATCTTTCGAGCATGAACATGGGCAAAATACGGGATAATCAGTTTCTACTGAAGTCTTTTAATGAAATAAAAGCAGAACAAAAAAGTTGAAATAGTAGGGGAGGACCCTTGCCTTTTGGTATGAATCAGTTATTCACCGTTCGCCAGGCGTCCGGCAGAATGAATGTCCTTGTTGTTAAAAATGTGACATTGAAAATTCCTTTCTTCCACGAACTGTAAAACCCACTAAAACCTAACTTCCTTTTTACTATTTTGTCTGCTTGTAGCTTTCATGAAGGATTTTGCCGTTCTATGTACTTTACGGTCAATCTTCGTCGACCACAGTCAAGTTCACGAGTGATGAGTTTAAAATTCATTTAATTTGACTAGAAATCATTTATGCGAAAGGCATGCTCAATAGATGCGTAGTTTTTTCACTAAAATTACTTTGTCGCGCAAACAATGGATTCTTACTTTTCAAAATTGTCAGGAACAAGACAAATTTTCCTGCTAACCTTAATCTTTTCCTGGGAATTCACTAACGTCCTCCCTTCAAAACATGCCCTATCCGGCAAACTTCGCGACCAAATATATTCCCAAATTGTTGAAAATCCTCAGATGTACATTCCACATTTCCAGATAGACCTCCAACACATGACCTGCCTTCGCTTTTGGGTGTCCTCAGAAGATTATTTTTTCCTATTGGAATCTTCAGATCATCACGTGCACCTTCAGGATCGTCTCATCTTCCCCCCACTCTCCTTCCGGAGACTAAGATACAGCAAGTTTATAGAAGAGTATAATTTCTGTCGAAAGAACTTCACCAAATTCTACAATTGTCCTGTGTTTGCCTCAGGGGTCTTTGCGGTTAAATGGCTGACCACTTCAGTGATCCTGTGCAGTGGGGGTGACCATACTAATACAGCAGATCGTCTGCTGCTCCGAGTTTTTCTCGGATTTCCTAATCCCCGAAATCGGAAGAGCTGTCGGGAATACTACCACGGCAGTTCCAGTTCTCATTCCCGGCGACATCCCAAATTCGTCAAGCTCGTCCAACCAAATCTCTCGAATACGCAGTTGATCAAGTCCGCCAAGCGGAGGCAGATGAGAGACTTCCACAGTGACGTAGAGTATTCATTCGTAGCGATTGCCAAGATGATTGTCGAACTCTGTAGCTACTGCAACCTCACCATAATCTATCCATCGGAGAACACAACGGCAGATTTTGAACGTCTCGTGCCCGCTTTATTCCCTCGGGTATTCGTAAATGCCCTTCAAGGTGTCAAAAGGGACCTTTACTACGAGCCCGTCAGTGTGGTCATGAGTGCCCCATTCGACTTTAACTTCATTTACTGCGCCGAGCCTCGAGTGAAGCATAATGGATGGTTTGACTTCTCAATTCTTGTGATGCCCTTCAAGTGGAGGGTTTGGGTGCTGATCTTGGTCACTATAATTATTTCTGCTTCTGTGATCTCCCTTAAGAACTACATCCTCCAGAAAGTAATCGAAACGACAAGGAAGGGCTTCATCGAAGGTGTTCAATCTGGAGTATTCGCAATGCTCTCGGGAATTATCGCATGTGCCCCCACTTACTTTGGGGATGGCGGTTCCTCCAGCTTCTTCAGTGTCAAGAGGTCGATAACTTTCGCTACCTGGCTTTTGTCATGTGTCCTCCTCACAAACTACTACAACGGAACGATGACAAGTCTCCTCATTCAACCGAATGGTGAGGAGACTCTGAAGTACCTGAGTGACCTTGTCAAGAACAGGTACACTTTCATTTTCA
>JAHZNI010001545.1:0-15819 GCA_027744415.1 Seira ritae | reverse complement strand
TGTTCGATTGAGCCTCATGATAACTGTATATCACCAGAGACTCGATTTGATTTTCGAAGTCGGGAAGCTCACGAGTAACTCAACTGCATATTCTAATTTTTAAATTTGATTTAGATATATGTGAACCCACGCGAGTACTCGCTAAACTGAACTTCACTTTCCTATACCCGCCGATTGGCATGAAGCTTCATGGCATTATTAAGTAGTTGCAAATTCATTCCTAATTGATAAAAATCAACGCTATTTAAAGTGCACAATCTCAAAATAAATTAAATTAGTCAAAGCCTGAGGAAAAGCCAAGCCACACGGCTCAACTAACTGAACAAAGTCACATCAACACAATAACTTGCTATAAAGTAGTTGGAGGCTATGGCCATGTCATCTCTCATGGCAAGGAGGAACTTATATTGCATTGTCAAAGTGCTTGGCGAGGAGCCCGCTACGCAGAGCTGAATAACTAGTTCACCGACTTCGCCGTTTGCTTTGTTTAAGCGAGAAGCTTCATTTCATTGTCAACTGCATAACTGTCAAGCTTGCATTACATAATACTTCTGCTGGACTTTTGGGTTCAATTTGGTTAGTAAATATTAGTCTGGTTCGTAATTTTTAGTACTTAGCGGGAAATTTAAAATTCAAATGAGAGCATTTCTAAACGAAAAGGATTGACTTGACACGACAATTTTACTAGACCATAATATTAATATGTTATGCTGCTTCTCCATCAAGTCCCTTAATTGCTGGGAAATAATTGAAGGAGATAATTGTCTACTTCAACCCAAATTACTTCTGATGTTGGAAATGAAAGAATCTACTAATGGAGATAAAATCGACAACTTTTATCGATATAAAATCGACCTTCAATTTTTCTTCTATTAACTTCAATATTATTCATTTCCTGTTTTCTTGTTCTGTAGTCTGTTTCCATTTTCGCTTCTGTATTTCCACAACGTCAGATTTGCAGTTTGCATTCATTCATTTTTATTTGTTCATAAAAAAATGTTCATTCGATTTTGGGGATTCCAGTGTCTATTTAACAAAATGCAGTCTCTCTCCACATTACACGCCCCTTAACTTTTCAAACCGGAAAATCAAAAGGCATCCGGCATCCACCTTCACTTTTACTTTTACTTGGGAAAAAGTCATTTTCCTCCTTTCAAGGGATATTAAGGTTTTGCAAGTGGGAAACTGTGGATTGGGAAAAGTGATAAGAAAAGGGAAGAAAAGTTTGAAGAGGCAAGTATCATTTTGTGATTGCTATATGATACACGATAATGTACCACTAGTGTTTGCTCATTGTATCATTAACTTCTTTTGCTCATTTACGGGCGGAAGCAAGCTGTAGCGGTAGGTCTGCGGAGGAGACTTGAATTTGAATTTGAACACACGATGCTCCATTTCACTTCCTCCAAAACATGCTTGCATCCATCCACCACCTACATCCTCCATCCATAGTGAATCGTGAGAATGCATGGCCCACATCTGAAAATTGTAGCTAATGATCCTGGGGTAAATATATTTCTCTTTATTTCTTGGTCTTTCTTCTACAATCAGCATAACGACATCACTTCTACTTCTGCTACTGCGGTATCAAAAAAGATTCTCTAGATCTGGATCCGGAGAACACAGAGAAAGAGAGAGTGAATGCGTATTAGAGAAAAAAAAACTAGTTACTGTTTTAACACATCTGGCGGCAAGATATCAAATAGAATTATGATGAGAAGTTTTTTTTTCGAGAGACATTTTCCAGCTCTGACTCTCTCTCTCTCTCTCTCTCTCTTTGTGGAAGGTAGGTCTTTTTCGCAGAGAGAGAGAGAGAGAAAACTCCTCACAAAATATGAATTACATTGGCTCCAAAAGTTGTGCTAATTGGCATTTGATGAACGATAAAGAATCCGAAGAGGAGGCGTCATATGCACTAGACTTTGGGGATGATGGATAGGAGGGAATAGTAGGAAAAGAGCGCGTTCACCGAAATGTTCTAACCGATTTTCCCTCCACACACACACACGTCCTTTATTACAATTTCCTCTCTTTCTCTCCTGCAATTACAAAAACATTTTATGAATATAAACTGTACTCATGGGCCATTTTAAAGGGTTTAAGGTTACTCAAAAACTTGTAATCTTCGCTTGATAATATCGAACTCTCCACTATCCCAACTACGACGAGTACCACCTTTCCTCGCAAAGAGAGATCCGCATCCACCAGATGGGAAAATTAGTCATGAACGAAAGAAATTGAGTGAAAGTTAGCAAATAAAATGAGAAAGTCGATTATGGCGAAAAATACCTCTGGAAAATTCCTGCTTGGCTGCTGTAAGTATTTGGCGGAATGTTTTCCATTTAAATATTTTGCCAACTTTTAAGCAAGCACATAATTAAATCAAATCAAGCCTTGTCACTATAGAGCTTTCCAGCTTTTCCCCTCCATGTAAAATACATCCGGAGAAAGTAAAGCCATGGTCCATGGCATCGATGAAAACATTTTTTTTGTCAGCTAATATTTTCGTGCAGCGTACGTACCTATGTGCGTCCGTCTCCGTCATTTCTATTTCCAAGGAGGATAGGTTTTTATGAGAATTATTCAATTCATAAAACACGAACTTGTTATGCCCCATCATGATGGGAGCGCGGATTGTGATTGTGGACTGTGGACATTTAAATAAATGCTATTAGCATAGAAATTGCGTCATGTAGCATGTAGCCCAGAGAAAGGCAAGCCATCCATAACACTTAAATCAAAACTTTCAACTCTCAAATGGAGTGTGAGGATTGTGATAGTGAAATGTCCAGTTTGACATCCTGCGTGCATCTGTGTACACTCATCTCATCTCCATACCACAAAAAAAGATGCTATGCCAGTGCCAGTGCCAATGTAAATATATATATATGTATGCATTTTCCCATCACTCCCTCACTTCAGTCTTTATCTCTCAGACCTTTCCCTTTCCCCTTCTGGAAAAAATATGTATGTATTTGTATCTTCAGACTTCAGATTATGATATGATGACCACTATCTATTTTTCTTGGGTGATGTGATATGTAGTTTGAGCTCTCGCACTGGTTGCGCATTTATTCAGTTTCCCCACGTAATTCTCCACATATTCCAAGGAAAATCTGGTTGGATTTTGGATTTTGAGTAAGTACCAACCATGACTATGACATAGCAAAAAATATGGGCTTTAAGTAAATGATAACAAGAAAAAACTGCAATTCAATGCAATCATTGTGGAAAGCATCGAGGAGGAAATATGAAATTCCTCCCTTAAATTATTGTTGTTGTCTGGTGAAAATAAGAAAACGTTAATTGGAAACAGGGGCTAGTGGAATTTAGTTGGAGCCTTGAGAGAATATAATATAATATAATAATAATGCAAAATTGGTAGGTAGGTGCATCCAAAAAAGGGAAAACAACGAGGAAACTAGTGGACAACAACGTGATGTCGGCCTAGCAGAGGAAAGTTTGATGGAGTAAATGAGATAAAAATTACTTTCTTTCCCGGCTATTCCCATTTTATTTTTGTTTCGAAAAAGTTACATCTGTTGTCTCGTGTGGTTTTGTTTTGTGGTGCTCATTGTTGAGAAGTTAAGGCTTTCCCCAACAACAATTTTTTTTTTCAAAACACAAAAATACATATTTTCAACTTGAAAAAAAAGAAAATGAGAAACAACAATCAAAAGCTCGTTTGCTCGTCCTGCTTACTGGGAAAGGAAAAGATGAGATGAGAAAGAAATGTTTTTCATGGAGTTATATACGTTTCCTCCATCATCATCATCATCATCAGCATCACATTTGCAGCTATTTTTCTTCTTCCTTAATATCGTAATAAAGCCAGATGCGTGAATCCTCAGATGAAATTATGAGAAATTGAAAAAATATGTAGGAGGAACTCGTTAGAATATTAAAAAGTGAATCCAGAATAGGAGATAATTTTTAGTTAATGTCGGCTGCTCATTCATGGCCATCGCTTGCGATAGCATCAAGGAAACCAGGGCATATCACGCGGCGCCAGAAAGATTGCTACAAAATTTTATGAAAACATGCTTTCTCCAGTGTATCTAGTGTGCGTAATTTTATAGATGATAATTGTGATATGTATTTAACAAGAAAATGATTTTGGGATTTGAGAAATGATTCCTCTTTTGGAAATTTGACGTTGCCTCAGTCTGATTTAATTTGCTATGAAATAGGCACGTGGTTGTTCCGGAGGTGAAGAGTCATATCATTTCAATTCAATTGAAAGAGTCCAAATGAAGAATATTTTATAAAGGTACAGATGGTGTTTTCGAACCGAAAGGAAGGATGGAAGGAAGACCTGCTGTAGTATTTTACGAGGAAAACCTGAGAGCCCTGGATGGACTATGGACCACGGACTACATAATATGAACAATGAAACATGGAGAAGGTAATTTACAAATCCAAAATACAATTCCCTACAGCGTGCAAATGTGTTTTTGTTGTTTCTTATTTCCTGGTTGCACTGATGTCATTTCATTCTTGAATCTTGAGATTGTGTGAGAGAGAGAGTCTTGTCTTGAGAGTCTTCCCTTTTTCCTGAAATGGAGAGGAAGAAAATGTAATAACATTTTTGGTGTGTAATGCACAAACAAACTGTTATTATTCGACTTGAATCCAATCACTTTTCTTCGTGCAAGATTACATGAAATCCCAATATGACATTTTAGGTAAAAGGAAGAAAAAATCAAATTTTAAAAGTGAGCCAAGCCAGGACCAATACCAGGACCAGTAGTTTGAGGTTAAAGAAAAAAGTTCGTTATTGATGTTGTTGTTATATGTAAACATATAGAATTGCCTTCTGCATGATTCACTTTTGCAAATCAGATTTGATCCTTACACAGCAGTCAATATCAAAATCTGTCTGTTGTCGTTTTAATAGTGATTGGAAGAAAGGATCGAGCTGTCAATGAGCTAGATCTAGATGCATCCGTCCATGCCATGCCATATCGGTGTCATCCTTTATTAAAGCATCCGAGAGAAAATAATTATTGCTGGCATGGATGTCTTTTAATTTTTATTTTGTCTCCCAACACCATATAGTAATTTATGTGCAGAAATTTGCCCAAATGAAGCCCACACTAGCCTCGCGTTGCCGGGCTTGCAGGTGTAGCATTTTAATAGAGTTTGCTCGAGCCGTCCGTGAGTACCCGGTTCTGTTTACATTTGGTCTGTCAAAATTCCAAATTTGAATCTCGCGCGCATTCATGGCAGACTTCAAACGTCAACTGAATGTTAAATTACTATGGTAAGTGTAGTTAAATGTAATAACCCTTCCCGATTTCGAAAACTATGCTACGATCCGGTTATTGTCTTGAGGTTCGACCCAAATCTTAAAAGGCATATGAAAATCATTTTTGATTGCTCCGAACTCCTCCTGGATTCAGTTTTTTCTTGTTGTCTTTCAACCCTCGCAATTGTTCCACTGTCTCCGAGCATTATTTGTGTATCAATATGGAAGTTTTTAGCGAAAGAAATGGAATTGAATGTGTAATGTGTGACTTGCCTCTCAAAGCTCTAGATGCACAGCTACTTCTCACACAATATTAGTTTATAGATGTATATATGTACACACGGGAAGATATTTTGTAGAGATGAGAGAAAAAAATCGGAAATGATTTGAGGGTAAAATAGTTTTCTTCTTTCTTGAGCGCCCAAGTGCAAGTGGTGTGACCAAGTGTCCTTAGGGATGCATGAAAGCAGGAATAAAGAGAGATACTACATGGTATATCGGATGAAAAAGGTGGAATCAGAAAGAATCAGAGGACACTCTGGGATTTCGGAGGAGTGGAAGAGTTGAAAAAATAGGATATCGCATATCGGATCGCATATCGCATCATGATCATGATGATCATGCCCGCTTCAAAAAAAGTATGTATGATCAATGGGTTACCCCATTTGGTTATTATTGTATGTGATCCTGACTTGAATTTGCAACTATAAAACTGGTATTATTCAACAACTGTGACCACAAGAATACAACGTCACTCCTCTCCACAAGTGCATATAAAGAGCACATTTTCACGCAATCTTGGCCAGCACTCGCAAAGAAAATTTTCCTTTCTCTTCGATTCCTTCCTTAATTCAATTCAATTCTCTCTCTCTCTCTCTTTCCCTGTGGCTACTAGATACTTCTACAGACTACAGAGCAACCTCAAGTCGAACTCAACCCTTTTAACCCTTTCCAAAAGAGAAATTGTATATCTGTCGAATAATATCAGGGAAAACGGACTGTGACAACACAAATAACTTTCCAATCATTGCCATTGCCCTCGTAATTGATTCTTAGTTTACCCCGAAAAAGCAAAAGCTTCTCCTCTCCAGAGAGAAATCACGGATATTAAACCCTACATAATTCTTTCCATTCTCCTTTTTTTAAAATGCGGTGAAGAGAAAGGAGTAAATTTTTTAAAGAAAAATTATTTATTCTTTTTTACGTCCCTCTTTTTTATTTTATCGTTAGCACCTATCATCACCCTCCTCCTCACTATCCTTCAATTCGTTGACTAACGAGACATCCAATATTTTAATAAAGCTCAAAACATCTGATACGCATGCATATTCATTCATTGCGCCACTTTTTTTTCTCCGAGAAAAAAATATATGCATGTATATATCTATCATTATGCTGGATTTTAATAAAAGAAATCACCAGACTTTTCAAACTTGAAATATATTGCAAGCAAAGGTAAATTGTCAAAGCTCACAATCAACTTTTTAAAGTTAAGAGCAAGAGGCAAGAGCTAAAGTAAGTTTAGGAGGGCAACTCATTTTTCATCTCATTTTAATACCAAGTGAACAAATGAAAAAAAGTAGTCGACGACATCGACAGCTCTAATGCATACATATTATCCAGAGAATATATCCCGAGAATTTTATATAGGAAATTTTTTTCCATAGAAATATATGCGTACAAAATTTTTTTTAAGTAGTAAGCCAATCTGTCACATTATAGATGAGATTCCAAACGGTAAAAATTAGTTTTCAAATGGAACACCAAATTAAAAAAAATTATATGAAAACTTTCTTGATCATAGTACTTAGTTCAATTTTTTTTGAAAGAGAGGCTTTCATTTGCATGTGTCGTCCTCTCTCTCTCACTCACTCACACAACTTTTTTTTATGAATATGAAGAATAGAAGGAAAAGAATTTGTTCTGGGGAAACTTATTTGCGTACTCAACGACGTCATATGGTCAATGAACACAGAGATGATTTTTTTACTTTAGAGTTTTTTTTAGAAGTGCTCTCATTTCAATGCTAAAAGCGGTGGATGTGGATGTGAATATGGATATGTACTCAACTCCCCTTTGATTTTTATTGCATTAATACTTTTGGAACAAAAAAATGTATATATTATAATTTTTTTGAATGATTTTTTAAGGGAAAGAGTTGATCAAGCCTTTGTTTTTTTATTGGAATTGTCCACACAAACACAGAGAAAAAAATCTAATTTAGACAATGAAAAGAAACCAATATATCACAGTGTCAATTGGGAAAAAAAGAAATGAAGTGTAAGGAACTCTTCTAGAGAGAAATGAAAGTATGCACGTCATATATATAATAATATTTAGTTAATATTAATCAAGAACCATTTGGATGTGATTGTTGAGAAGCAAGAATTTAGAGAGTTTTTAATGAGAAATTTTGTTTCAGATTTTGGGGGGAAAATTGATTTCTGATTGAAATTAGATTTTCATCTAGAGAAAAACGAAAAAGTACCTCTCATGAGATTGTAAATGATGCGGTAATTTTTTTTGGCTAGACAAATATTTTCTTGAAATCATTTTGGCCTTTGAATTTTTTAATTGGCCAGTATTTGAATGGGCGAGCATTAAATATTGATAGATTAATTACGCACAGCAATATTTTGATACCATTGAATTGGATTAAGTTGCATGCAATGTTTTGATGAAATTACTTTTGGAAAATTAATTTTTTTGCCAAAATTTGGGAATTTAATTTGCAATCAATTTTCACTGTAATTTATGATCAACCATGCGGAATGGTCGTTTCATATTGTTGGTCATCAAATTTAAACAAGAGAAATGTCAAAAGGTATAAATTTAAATTTTGACGAATTAGGCAGCTTTCAGAAAAGTCATCATGAACATTCACACATGGATGTGGACACATTTATGTATCCCTATGAAGCGTGATCCTCGTCCTGAAAATGATAATGCTCAGGTATGTATGTATATTTTCCATTTCCTGTTCTCGCTGTGGATGGATTTTTTTTTAGTATCGTTCGAGGAAATAAGAACGGTCGACTGAAAGAAAGACATTACACTTTTGGGGTTATTCGATGAGACGAGATGTATATCTGAAGAGTGAGAAGGAAAAGCTCAGAGTGTGCTCTTTATTTGAAGGAACATTTTTGTTAGCGTTTTATAAAGAGCAAACTATTTGTGCAGGCAAGACGAAGAGAGCTCTCTAGAGCAGAGCATTTTATTTTTTGGTCCTTCCTTCCGTTCGTTCAAATGGGATACATATATAACAGCGAAGATGGAGTGGAATGATGGACTGAAGAGGTCCCAGGAATGGAGAAAGTTTAGGCAATCCACAAAAGAAATAAGATGTAAGGCGACTTTTATGTCGGTAACAAATCACATCCTGAAATGGAATTATATAATTTGACTCGTTTTTATTCCACTATATAAAAAGTAGGATATCCTTTTTATTTTTGAAGACTATCATTTGAACGTATCATGTCGTATAATTTTCCTTTATCAGGGGCAGAGAGCCAAAGGAAAAAAGGGAAGACGAAGGCTTTTCTCGGATCATGATTCCACTTCTTGAAAGAAAAGACAAAATGCAAACATTTTGTACTCCGAGAAATGGCCTTTTCCCTCTCTCCCTGTCTCTCTCTCTCTCCTCTAATGGTTAAGCCATATAAACGAGTAACGACACCCGAACCAGATCCAATGGGGAGAATGGAAAAGTATGTCGTATTATTCCTTTAAAAAAATATATTTTCCTCCATCGAGATACGTACAAATTGTCATTGTATGCCTATTCTCAATGCCCATATCATCAACCTCACTCAAACTCACTTCTTTATATTCTCTAAACTTCTTTTTAAAGCTGAGACACGCAGCTTGACCGTAAACCTTCGAATTCGAAGGCAGGTAATTTTGTCATATGTTGGCATAATATGCGTGAATTCTATTTTCATGCATATGTTGTATGTGATGATATGCATATTATGCAAGTCCGTTTTTCGTGTAAATTGAGCAATATGTTTTGATCGACATCTGCAGCAAGTCGATCTACTACTCGGTTCCCGTTTCGTTTTGAAACAGGGTAGCTAACAAGTTACCCGATAACATTTGATTGTATCTGGCATGGTGGTCAGATGTTTTGTTGACGTTTGACGAGAAAGCGCACGGAATTCAAATTTTAAATTTTGACGCTCAAATGTAAACAGAGTACTATATACTCAAATAATTTATACACGTGGGGCATTATGAGGCTTTAATTTGCTCACCCTTAACTTCACTCATGCTATTCACAAAAAGTAAAATTTCAGTTTGTTTTCCATTAAGGTGCAGCTAACGAACAAGTAAGTCCCCAACCTCCTCGACTTATTACCGGGTCTTTACAAGAGGATTTACGGTGATATACGTTAGACATTATTACAGTGCTGGTAGTGACAATGGCACATTTTTGCTCGGGGAAATTCCTCCTGAGAAAATTTTTTTTATTGACGACTTTCCTCCTCCACTTATGCTTTATATCTGAAGAATTGTGAGGCTGAGTAAACGTGAACGCGTTTTATATCCATGTAATAATACCTACATTCTTTTCCTCAGTTCCTGCCTTTACTACCCATAGCGTTGATATGATATGTAATCATATTTGAGATGCTCGCTTTTTTTAAAAAAAAAAGCAAATGCAAAATTCATGAATGAATTCACAATTCACCCGCTCGCACCGCACAAGAAACAAAGGTTAAAAATAAAAGTATGTATGTATGTGTATTGCAATATAGCTGATCATTTTGATCATCGTGATCATCATCATGTTTTCTGTTCACTCGGGAAGAAAAATTGAAGTACATTCTTCACCATCATAAAGTCTTGTGTTTTCCCTTCCTTTTTTCACTTTTTATCATGAGTTGATGGATGAATGTATTTTACATGCTCAGCTCACTCCATCGCGCCAATCTAAGTAGGAAGGAGGAAGATATACATCCGCGGAAAATTATCCTGCCTTATGTATATGCATCTACAATGTACACCTGTTCAACAGCAATAGCACCCACAAAATATAAGAGGAGAAAGTTATTGGGATTGCAATGTTCAACTACTACTACTACATACTTACTTCTTTTTCTTCTGAGAATTCAAAAATCTCTTTTCATCCATCCCATCCCAATTCAACACTTCGATAGAGACGAGAGCAGATGTGTGTTCTGAGTTCTCAAGGAAGGAAATTTGTTCGAAGGAGGTAAGGAAAATATAATATTTCAGCTATTTTTTTATTTATTGAATCATTTCATTCGAATGAACCAAACCATATAATGCATGAAAGTTCATTTCAACATCCTTCCTTTCAAATGCATCTCTGTACATGTGGAAGTGTCAATGAAAGTGAAATAGCCTACCAGGAAGGATGAAGAAATTCAATGAAAAATGGAAATGATGTTTTTCCTCTTCCCTTATTTCCCTCTTCTTAAGAGCAACTAGATAAAATAGCATCGTGTAAATCGGCATTCGGCATTTATTGGTGTTGCTGTTGATGGCCATATCGATAGGATTCATGATGAAATTCAAATACGATAGATGAACTGAATGAGTCATTCATTTGAAATCGAATGAATATTTCATGTTAAAATATTAAGCTTTATGGCCCCTTACCTTACCTTAAGCAAACTGAATCCCGGATAAGATATCGAAATGATTATAATGAGCCATTTAAGCATACGCATTTCAACTAAAAAGTTTAACTTTCTAAAAGTATCTGCAGAGGAGAATATTATGTATATTAACTATTAACTAAATGAAAATTTGAAACTGAAATGCTTCATTCTTTCCGTTTGTCTGTTTGATCAGATCAGAGCAAAAAAGAAAAAGATTTACGAAGGCTTTCCTCCTCTGAAAAAGGGTGAAGCGATGTGGAGGAATAAAATTAATATTGTAATATTATGGTATCGGACAATGAAATGACATTTTGTCCAAGAAGTGGTTTAATTTGGGTTGGCTTTAGTGCGTGCGTGGCGTGACTCGCAAAAGTCTTTAATACCTTTTGCATATCTACCAAATACAAGAGTACATCATTTGCTACGGTTTCTCCAAATCTAAATGTGGTCCTGGTTTTTGGGAGGATGTGAATGGGGTAAAAAAAAGGTTTTATTTCAGCGAAGGATTCAAACGCACTTTTTCTGTGTAAGCATCTTGTAATTCCCTGGTTTACATGACAGTCAATAGCCTCATCTCATCCTTCCAGATAGATAGATCATCAAAGTGGCTGTGTGTAGTTGTCTGCTTTAAAAAGTAATGTTGCATAACACAACACACACAAACATAACTACATTACAACTAGCCGTTGCTGATGAGCGTGTCGATAAGATAATGACAAAATGTTGAATTTCGGAGAATGAATGTGGGCTTTAGGAAGGCTTAACCGAACCCTCTCATTCGTCTCTTCGTGTGTGTGTGTGTGCGGCGGGATGTGATTTGATATGATCATGATCCTGATCCTGATCAAAAAGGCAACTCTTTCCCGAGGACGACGACGACGACGACCACTACATACCACCACCACTTTTTTTCTAACCAGTTCATTCATCCTCCTCTGGGTTCATGTTCATGATTAGCCACTTTTATTTATATTTTTAACTGGAACAAATAAAATAGATATAGGGAAATGAGGTTCAGTTCAGGTTCAACGAAGAATACATAAATAGCATTGTTTCACCATGCCCTCTTCTCCCTCTGGAATGCAAATGTAATGATGTGAGTGAAAATGTGGAAACAAAATGTTTTTTTTTGTTTTCATGCTAAATTAGTTTAATGTTAACTTTTAGTTTTTATCACAATCACAAACATCACATCATCCCACTGGTTTAAAAAATGTGCATTAGGTAGTTTTTTTTAATGTGCTGCTGCTGGAAGATAAACCTCTGTGACTGTGTGATGCTAATGAAGTGTACCCGGGAGACCAGTTAAAAATTTGTTTGTTCAATACAATGCAAAATAAAGGAGTAAAGTTTATATTATTCACAATAGTTTTTTTTCCTGGAGGGAAATAAATAGCTCCGGATATTTCATGGTGTTGTATAATTGAATGATTGTGGCGTGGTCATCAAAACGTATTCATCACTCTAACTCGTAAGAGAGGAGATGAGATAGGAATATAGCATTAGTATTAGGATCAGCATTAGGGTGGGTTGACTTTGGATCTTGGCCGCGGTAAATCTTTCATTCAATTTGTCCACTACTGCATAAATACAAGCTATGGCTATATACGTGGTCACTTTCCCTTCTTTGGGGTCGGTTGACCGCATGCGAAAAAGAATCAGTGGCGGACATAAAATAGAAAGTAAAAAGCATTCTCTGGAGTTTCTTTAGACTCATGTGAAATGTGAACGAACTTTATATCGCGTTTAGATGACTGTACATACTTTTGTTTCATCGTCCTCGCAGTCAAATCTCCATCCAAAGAAGAGCTTCATTAATGCCGGTGAAAGTTTAGGCTGTTTTAAAAGGGCGGATTTCATATTTTGATTAAGGCTCAAGTCTACCAACTCAAATCGAATCGCTATGCTGGATGCTTGAAATGCAAGCCCATAAAAACATTTCCCTACTAGGTAGGTATATTGCTTTCCGGGAAAAAACATTTTAAATGAAAATTAAAGAGTTATTCTTATCATATCATCGATGCATTTAAGTGTGGAGTGGAGTGTGGAATAACATTGTTTTTCATTTGTTGGATGGATGTGTATTGTGAATCTAAATAGTAAAATAAGTATGATATTAGGGAGTAGTAGTAGTATAGTAGCACTTTACCACCCCATCCAATTTCTCTCTGGGCCCATCTCAACTCCAAACTGACAGTTCAGTGATGTGTGAGCGAAAAAAGGTAAGTGAAAGGAAAAGAGGTTGCAGTAAATCAACAAAGAAATTAAATGTAAAGCTTTTATAAATAAATGGTTTAGCTTCTCGAGAAGAGGACTAGTAGTAAAGCATCTCTCTCAGCCTCAGCATTTTTTTTCTGGTTCCACTGTGGTTTTCCTCTTCTTCTTTCGGTGGAGTGAGTGGAGTCAGAGTCAGGATGAAAGCTAGCTTTCATCAATGCTCCAACAATCCAAAAATGTTCTCTGGGGGCTGTAATCCAATTTGGCTTTTCAATTCAATCATAGTATCAAAAGGAAGAGAAATGGCATTTAGGGCTTAAATGGAGGAAAATCTAGAGAGTGCGGTAGCAGAAAAAAAATAAATACGGAGAGAAATACAAAATACTTTTTTTCTTGTGATTTTGTGCACTAGCATTACATAGTAGCAAAATGGGATCAAAATCGAAGCATAAAATATATATATATAAATTGATGGGACCAGACCAGACCAGACTAGGCCCAAGTCGGGATGGGTATTATGTATTATTTTATTTAAAAGAGCAGTTTAGCTCTAGAATACATTGTATGTAGTTGCATTAGAAAGAGCAGAGAAGGATCGATCCTCCTGTTATTATTATTACAAATTATTCCATGAAAGGGAAGCCCTTCCACAGACAAGAGGAGAGGAGGGAGAGGCGGCATGAAAATGTGTAATCATATTTTTGTTGTAATAATAACCGATCATGTATGGAATAAATAAATTCAAGCAATTGTAATCACAATCACTTAAAAAACACACACGTATACAGTGTTATACATTTCGTTGGAGAAAAAATATAAAAAACAATTTGCCCTCTTGTATGCATCTTAAATTGAATCATATTATCCTCCTCCCTTTTTGTACACTTTAGTTTATCATTGAAAAACACATACAGTTTTAGAACTTACTAAGGTAGGTAGGTACAATTTGTGGTGATTAGGGAAGAAAAGCTAAACTGTGATGATTTTTCCTGGCACTGAAATTTTATTAGCGAAGTACACAAGAGAACATTGGAAGTGTATGTAATGGAAAGTTATTGGATGTAAAATTCTGAGTGAAAATCAATTTCAATTATTGATAAATCATAATAGTAATATCATTCATTTATTGTTTCGATTACTTACCTTTTAAGTTTTAATCTAAGAGGAAAATTTTTTGAGTGCAATAAATTCTTTTTTAGTGTTTTCATTGTCATCATCATCATCATCATCATCATCATCATCATCATCATGTATACAGACATTCCGTAGAGAAGGAAAAGTTAAGATAAAATGTGCCCGTGCATAACAGTTTTTGCATACCTATGTAGCTAGGTGGATGTGGATCCAATTCAATTACCTTTTGCTTAAGAAAATTATGCTCTTTCGGTAAAGGAATGAACGAATGTGTCTTAAGTTTATTAATTTTAGAAACTTACTTTAAATATCGTTGTTGCTAGTTTGAATTTGTTCATTGATGAGCTAGACATGCCAAGTGAAAGCCCTCGTTATAGACTAGAGTTTTAAGTGGTAATCATCAGTTCAGGTTCGCACTACGAATCGAGCTTCGTAAAATTACTCGATACTCTCTTAAGTTGATTGACAGTTTTTTTTTCCTAAAACAGGAAAATGATGGTAGTGTTTTGACTACCAGTACCAGTATGGAAATTTGCCAGTGACTACCAGTACCAGTTAAAAGGAATCAGAGGGAAGTGAAAGTGGTTGTTTGTTGTTTAACATTAGATCTCATTTATGTATTTATATTGAATTAATTAATTATATATTTATTACCGCCGGGGGGCAAAGAGCCGGTTTTGAAATTTCCGCCGGGGCGGTATCATTCGCCCTGCATCAAGTTCAGTTTACCGATATATTTCTTGACTTATACCGACCAGAAACCATTTCTTCGCTTGTTTTTGCCCTGTTTCGAACCAACTGCTTCCCCAGCGACGATATTTTCATACTATCACGTAATTTACATGAACTTGTTTCTGGCAACCTTGTATTAATCCAAATCCAATAAAACTAAATAAAGTCGTGTTACAATCCAAGAAGTACCAGAAAAGGATCCAGACCCTAGATTTGAGCATAGGTACATACATAAAAATACTCACCAAACAAAATTATTATCTAAAATATGACAAGCTCCGATTCCTATTACTTAATACTAATAGCAAACTATTGAAAGCAATTACGTTTTCCTCCACTCCTCATCAGAATAAAAAGCACGGAATGGTATTGGTATTGGTTATGCCTTTTCCTCATCATCATCATCATGAAGTAAGGAATAAGGTGACGTAATAAAGATTAATGATAAAAATCCAATTGTTCCGTTATCACATTAAATCCTTTTCAATTATAATGGTGATAAACTCCAAAAAATAGGAGAGAGAAGAGAGAAATCAAACCCATATCCTATATCTACATAGATACATAATAACATCCTTCCCCTGCGAGGAGGATTCCTACTTGTGTTTACACACAGAAAGCCAAATAATAAGCATCATCATCATTCGTGCCAATGCCAATATACATATTACTTTTTAGGTGGAGGAGATGTAGAGTGGCAATAATATTTTATACGCAACTTTATTATCATCATTCATAATAATAGATATCCTCCTTCCCAATATACTTATTAAGTAGCAAAGCTACTTTCTAGTTTCCTCTAATCTCCTTCTCCTTTCTTCTCCTTTTTTCCGAACAAAAGTTTGAAAAAATCTGTGGCGC
>JAHZNI010001544.1:0-14005 GCA_027744415.1 Seira ritae | reverse complement strand
AAACTTCCGAGACAGAACTAGGTACATAATCGGAAAATAAAAATCGTACATGTACAGACATACTACTACCTATGCACTATGGTGTCAATTGTATAAAAGTTTGGATAGGATGTCGGTGAAGCAAAGAAGCATAATTTAATTAGAGCATCTTTCCCTCAAAATTTATACATTTGCTGAGTAGACGCGATACCAGATAACCAAAACCATTTCGTTGTACCATTACCATTCAAACTCTTTCATTTGCGTGGAAAAACTAGAAAAGATCATGGTCTATATATAATATGCACCTCTCTCCAAAAAAAATTAAGCCGAGCGAAGCGAAAAAAGTATGTACTACTATACACTAGTCTGATCCGATTAAAATCCAATTGTTCCCGCTTCGATATTATGGAGAAAGTGGAAAAACAAAGTACATCTAACCGGATTCGTATTCAACTCGACCAACTCTAGTAAGTAAAGCTTGCAAAACAATTCAGAATCTGTAGCTATAGCTGTAGTTACACATTATTCATACCCACTTCATTCTCCTCTTGTTTTATCGTAATAAAAAAACCAGGCTAATCTGCGACGAACAGCATGTTGCAAAGAAACTTTTTTTCCTGCTACTTACTCGGAATGCGATTAATTGCTCTCAGTGGTCGGAGAACTCGGATCGTCCTAATTGCCGTCAGGTTCACGCTATCCACGTCGGGGAGGCAGTACTCAAACAACCTGGAAACAGAATTAACAAAAAGGGAGGCATTTTAGTATTAACAAGGTAAATGAATGGATGCGTTTCTGTAAATGTAAGTACGTATTACGTATTACAGAACAAAACCCTACGAGTTATCAAATTCCATTTAGAGAACGAAACAAAAGAAAAGAATACTCGCAGTTTTATTTGGATATTCCATGTTCCCAACAAAATCTTCGACATCTCCAAAAAGCGTTTTTATACTTACAATGAAAAGCGAGTAGAGTAGAAGTAGAGCATAATAGTACCGGCACAAATCTCCCTTTCCATCACAATCTGGTTTGTAATGAAGATATATATTTCGATAAAGTGAAAGCGATACCCTGTATTTTGAAAAGCACTAAAGTTCCTCCGAACATCTCACCGCCCCCATTTCTCATAAATTGGCGTCGCTATAAATCATGCAAATATATTGTTTAGCGCTATTCTCCTGCCGGTACTGTTGAATGCTACTGCAACTGCTGGAGGAGGAAAACCACAAGAAAAAGTTGAAAGCTAAATCAAACTTGTCGAATGGTTGAGCCCATCATCATTATAAATCAATTTGCCATGCCTAATAGATTTCTTGAAATGTCTAGAGCATACATATAGCTTTCTCATGCTTTCAACTCACTCGACTTCTCCAGCTTTCTTCCTTCCAAGATAAGCAGCTTACATGTACATTCATGCATGCTTCATACATTCATACTTCATGCATTTTTGAAGAGAAGAAAGTTGTCGAAGGAATATGGGAGCCCTGAAGCATATTTTGTATTACTCGGTAATAAGCTCCTCTCATCAGCATTAAATGTGTTTTATAGTACACATAAATGTCTGCATATTAACTTTTTTTTTTGTAAAGTCGATGCCTGAGAGGAGGAAATGGGTCCAGAGATTTTTTATTGTGTGCCTGGATCGCTCCTTCCATGCCTTCCAAGATGAAGAAGAGGGTAATTTGATTTGCACATAACTTTCCACAAAATTCTCCTTTCTTCCTTCAGGGCGGAACGTGAAAAGTTCTCCCAACTCTGCCATTATGATCCATTATTCAATACGGAATATTAGCTATTTACGATATTCATCTTAGGAAATTGCTCCTGTTAGGATTGAGTAAATTGATAAAGGAAATCAAGACATGTTTTCAAGTTCTTCCTTCAGCATAACAACTGCTGTAAGAAGATGCTGTAAATAAAATGGAACAAAACCCTGAGATTCTATGTATGCACTTATTTATTTCTCCTGTTTCGTTCCATGACGCCTTTCTTCTCTTAAGTTTAAAGGAAACAAGAGAATCCTTTCAAAATACCCTATTTGAATACTTTGGTATTTGGGTCCTGCACCACTGTTTGATCAAAGCAGCAGTGGTAAGACAAGTACTAAGCAAGCTTGACAAGACATTATCTTTTTCATTCATCTTGAAAACAGTCACCGCAAATAAATTTATTTCCGCGAATTTCAGATCTTCGTGATGGCAATGATGGTAGTGTCGATACAAATACAAAACCATTGTCATTGCTACTACTTTCTACATTGCCTGCACATGTGTGAGTGTGTGACTTTAGCTGGAACAGCTAAGCAGAAGTAGTAAAACATTTTGAGAAATGTTTGAAAGTATTCCATCCACCACTGCCAAGCTAAGTGATGGATACGTGCTTTACCTTTTGGGACTTGCTCGCTGACTTTAGAAATGCAAAAGACAGAGCATAAAGCGATTTCCCCCATAGCATTAGACATTTTTCACGCATTATAACAACCTGTTTCCATCCACCATTATTTCCCGAGTACAATACATCTGCATAATGGGCATTGCATACATCTGTACCGTACCGTGTGTCGTAGTCGTAGTTCGGAAAGGAGAGGAGAAAAAGACTTGGTACTTGGTACATTTTTACGATTATTTATTGATCCAGAAACAAGCTTTTCGCGCTTCCACATTCACACACTGAAAAAAAGCTTTTGTGAAACAGTGTGAACAAATTGTGTTTTTATTTTTATTTTATCTTACCCATAAAAAACTCCAAGACAGAAAACTTTTTTGTCTTTCTCAAACGTATATACTTTCTCTTTGTCATTCCCTGTCATGTCTTATGCAAAGCTTGACGAAATGTCTGAGTAATGCATGAATGTATGAATGTAGGTGTGTTTCTTTTACATAACTTTCAAACTCTCCGTAGCCTATCTAAAATAAAGGCCGAAATGATAGGAATATGAAGGCGTACACGTGCGAATGCACTACTCTAGAATTAAGGGTGGAGGTAGGTGGGTGAAACAACCATACAATACACATGTTTGTCATACCACTTTCTCCCTTTTGTTGTCAATAATACGCTTTATTTCCTCCTTTCTTTCCAAAGCCATTAACATCAACCGCTGTACAACCCACAAGTGAGCTGCTAGTATGCTCATATCTTGTGTGTGTGGACGGACGTGAGCTTTTTATTTTCACCTTTAAAAAATCGGAATCGTCTTAATGCTCCTGGCTATATGTATAGGGTAACTACTATAACTACAAGATACATATATGTATAGTAATGCTTATGCTAAAGTATAATAAGCACTTCTTCTAAAGACCATTCGCGTGAAAAAATATGACGCTGATGAAGTTTCGCTACATAACACTTTATATGTGCTTGGCATTTCATGTCCACTGTTTTCATAAAGGCAAACCTACATACCTACTACATACCACATTTGCTTGATAAAGGCAATGCATGGCTGCTTTCGTTTTGTATTTTGATGAAATAAATGCATATTGCACCGTGGATATATGTGATGTGATGATTAAAGTTCGTCTAAAAATAGAAAAGTAATAATATGTTTGGTAAAGGTAAGCTGTAGGTAGCCAACAATCTGCGGTCATCAGAACATGGGGCGATGAAAATATCACTAAGCAGTAAAAACAACGTCCTAAGTCCTAATCATGGTCGTGGTCATAATGATTCCACATTACAAAATTTTCGATAAAGCCTCCAATAACTAACTATGTACAACTTTACCATAATATGCTTTAAGTTAAGGATGATTATCAATTTTAAGTTTGCTAGTATCGGTGCAAGCACCGGGACACTTTAATGGCTCATAAAAGTAACTGAAATACGTAGAAATGCTTTAGCACTTTCGCTAAGTAAGTTCGTATTGATTTCCTCGAGCAAAATATACTTTACTGATTGGTCTTAGAAAGAAAGTGAAACCTTTTTATAGACACACAACTCTCTTTTAGATTCGTATCAGTTAAATTCCCGAAAGGATAAGACAAATCGATCGGAGAATTTGTGAATGTATGTATGTGAGCAATCGCTACGCAACCTACATGTTTTTAGATGAATAGCTGTTTCTGTCGGCTTTTCTTCAAAATTGAAGAAACAAATCTATTTTTAGGATGGTGGTGGACCTATGTATGAGCTATCGATTGAGTTAAAGAGCCCCGGAAAAAAATCGCAATATAGAAAGACAAATGAACCGCTTTCCACTTGAGATTTTTTGTGCATAAAACTAAACCACCCGAAGATTAAATTATACTTATTTCCTAACCCAGTTTCCCTTCGAGGAATGCTCTCACATCTCTAAGATGCAAGATAACTTTAATTCGAAAAGTTTTCCGCATCTTTATTACCAAAATAAAAAAAGTAGAAAAGAAAGCTGATAAAAGGGGAAACGAGGTAACAAGGAAAACCTGCTAAAAGGTTTTGAGCATTATGCCTGTGGCTAATTTAAAAATTCTATATTTTTTCCTGTTTTTATGCATCCCCTTTATCAATTTTTCCCTTTGAAGATTCATAAATTCCCTCATAATATCACATTTCGTTTTTTCTAATACACAAGAAATGAATTTGGGGAAAGGAAGGCTCATCAAAGCTGCTTTGGTCCGGTAATTAGTTTCAATGGAAGTTTTAAAAATTGGGATGCATAAGAGAAAAAGAAATGGTTGACTTTATTAAAAATTTAAGAACTTTTCAACTTCTTTTACTTCACTTCCGTTACTCACCCTTACTCTAACTTTCATTTTCAGTTTTGGCTCTTAAAATATTTCGCAACGGAAACCAGTGTCGTCCATTTATACGGTCACGTACAGCGGCTTAATCACCTACAATTCTTTTAAAAAAAGGAGAGAGTCTGTAATAATGAGAATATGAAAGAACTCGTATAATTTTTAAAAGAAACTTTCTTCTTTTCATAAAATATGAACATTTACAAGCGTCTTGGAAAGTCGAAAAGTAAAATTAAAGTTTTATTTAGTTTGAAACGTTTCCACCTCGTAAGCTCTGTAATGGGAGCACCTACACAGATGGTGCAGAAAAACAAAGGACCCAAGGAAATTCACAGAAAGGAGCCGTCCTCGTCATCATATTATGAGTCCGTCTTCTCGGATGAAGTTGCTCAACTTTTTTCCCTTTCCAAATGGTGTATTATGAATGTTTTAAGAAGATCGGAAGTATTTTTCCGAGGAGAAAGTCATTTTTAAACTTTACACAGATCCTCATAAGGGAGAAAAATGGTTGGGATGACTGGTAGCAGCCAACTTTCCCTTGCCATATTTCAAATAAGCTACACACATTATAAATAGTTTTTTTCTGGGAGAAAGTTACCTGAGTCAACTAATCTCAACCTCTGAATGCTTATTTTCACACGCGGCGGAAGTAGCTAAATCATTTCGCAGAGAAAAGCGAAAGAGAGGGAATAGGGAAACCAGATTTAGCGTCGAAGTTGCTACTTTTCCATGTCATACTCTCATGAATGAGTTTTTCTCTTCAAGACAGAAACAAGAATGGGGCATGGTTTCATATTTCAAAAATGAGCCTGTGGTAAAAAAGGGGGTTGTGCTACAAAAGAGAAAACTTTGACGTGCATACGTACGTATATAATACCGCGTATTCAAAGAAACACGCTTCTTTCAAATAGTGTACCTGTGTGAGCCCTTTCAGCGCACAGAAAGAAAGACTATAGAAAATGAGTATGGTAATAACGAGAATTTTAGAGGAGAAAGTTTATTTTTGTTAGTTAGAATGAAAGTTTTTCTCTCTCTCTTCCCCTTTTCCAAATACAAGCATCATTTTTCTCTCTCTGTGCGGAAAAGACGTAATGTTGGTTTGGGTGGATGAAGGCACCTCTCTCTCGTCTTTCCATATGTGGACATTTCTCTCACAGAAAAGGACTCGTCTTGTTTAAGATTTCAGAAACCAACTCGGGGTTTGGGCCAGAGAGAAAGAAGTAAGAGCGGTTGGTAAGGCGGTATTAGTATTTAGTTTAGTATTTATATATCTTCCTCTCTGGTACATATTATAGTACTCGCATAGGAAAGTAGTATGTAGTAATGTTAGCGCTTCAGGGTGATAAAAGCACGTTAAACTTTTATGTAGACTGTGTTATGGATAATGACATTGAGAAAATGAGGTTTTAGGATTTTACTTTGATGAGAAAGGTGTGATGCGGTGGTGGCATCAAAACACTGACATGCCAAACTTCCATCGTTCCCAACTCAAACACATACATAATAAGAGCATCGAATGACGTCAGCAGAAAACGCAAAAAAAGTTTTTTCATACATGGAAAAAGGCATATGAGTAGTGAAAAAATTCCAGCGACTCTTTAGCCTCATATTATGAAGGTAAGGATATTTTAAGCTGGTATTATGTTTAAGTAATGAGGAAGAGGAAAATTGGGAGACCTCTAGCTCAACTAAAAATATATTTTACGATGTAATGTACTACATAGATGCGTTATGTATATTAATATTCTGGCTCTGAAAGTTCATCTTAAAACAGCGAGTAATACGCTATGTCAGCTTAAGACTATCATATCAAGATAGTACATTTCCTTGATAAAACTGCTATTAAAAGCTGTTGTGGTAGTAAACAAAAATCATAATAATGGGTACTTTCTTTCTGTGTAAAGCTAGGTTGAACTGGTACGAATATTATATAATTACTGTAATAATCAGCCTTGAGGTAAATATATTTATTATTCAAAATAATGGGTACTTTCTTTCTGTGTAAAGCTAGGTTGAACTGGTACGAATATTATATAATTACTGTAATAATCAGCCTTGAGGTGAATATATTTATTTAAACGACTCTCCGTTGCTTTCACCTTAGCTTTACTAACGTGTAGTATAGCTAACATCCTAATAAATAATTTATTTTGTTTACATTTGTTTAAATCCTGCATGAAATGGAGATAAGATTATTAGTGCGTTAGATAAGTATGTAGCAACTTATAAATTACGAAATAATACTTTTGTATTAGTTTGCAGTTTTGCATAAATAAATTTATCATCAGAGAAAATATATTCGAATAAAATTAATTTGATGCATTTCTTCTTTGGCTCTTTCTTTTCATGGGAGTTTGGCTTCATCCTTAGTTTGAAGAACGTTAAGAAGAGAAACATGTTTCGAACAGTTTTCTACTGAGATAGAAATCCAATTAAAATGAAATATTAACATTGTAAAACCAGAGCCAATGAAACGAAAACCTGGTCTTTAGTTTCGGATTTCCAGTACAGCATTTATTTGCAAGAAAAGAAATGACAATGCCAAGCCCAATGTTACAGTCATTTGGCACAATTCCTGGAGAGTGGTAAATCTGACAGGGCTATATTAAGTCAGGAAGAAGCCGAGTAAGCTTTTGTAACAAGATAAACTTGTCAAAATGTTGGCTACGACTTCACCTTCTTAACTTGTACCAATCAATATCGCAGCAGCACACACACAAACACAGGGAAAGTAAATGACATTGGAAGTGACAGATGAATATTTTTCAAAACCAGCAACAGTAACAGTAACGGAACGCTTTCATTTGGAATGGAGTTTCTATTGTCAAAATTGGACAAAATTAATTGTTATAAAAGTAATCAAAATCGAAGACGAGAAACTAGCGGCAAATTCCATTCGAAAGAAAGTTTTCTTCAGCGTCCCGGTTCATCAGTTCATTGGAAAAGTTTAATTTACTTTGAAGGTTGTTTTCTCCGTGATTAAGCCAAATGAATATGTTTGTTTTTACTTTTGCTACCAATCAACTTCATAATATGCATATTCCGATAAGACATGAAGACATAAGACATATATATTCCATATTCATCCTTCTGTTGGAATATATCCTTGTGAAATATTTATGCATATATTTGAATACGTTCGAATTTCCAATAAACAAATAATAAGCTGGAATAACCTAAGCTCATAAATGTGACACGGAAGAGCTTTTACCTTCCTTGTTGACACTGAAATCGTTTTTGACAAAGCGGGTTTCAATGTCAAAATTCATGTGCGGACTGGAATTAAAATATGAATTGAAATAAGACAAGAGCAGGATTTTGGAAAGCCCACTTTCATTGAAAATTATATTAACCTGCCCTTTTCTTGCGTTGCAACAGCACTCGCTACGTATATTGTATATTATAAACGTAAAAAATGGCAAAATCGATGCAAAATGCAGTACGTTTTCGAAGAGTTATAATTATTTCAGTTGAAGCATCTTGGTGTATTGTAAACAAAACAAGGCAAAAGATGACATTAACATTCCTTGGTAAAGCTTTTTGGCATAGGAAGCCAGACCAAGATTCAAATCATATTAAATTATTAATGAAAGCTTCCAATTCCCATACAAGTAGTGGAAAACTTTAGGGAAAGGTGGTAGTCACAAAGAAGATGACGCAAAATTGAACTTCACTGCTTCTAAAGGTACAATGTAACATTCTAATACCTCGGCAGAAAGTACATTACAAGTACACCAGTAGTATATGCTAACACACGTACTACAGCAGACATCTCATTTTTCTCTACCAAAAAATAGGTGAAATATTTTTCGACCAAAAAAAGTCTATGGAATTTACTGATCCAGAAAATAGGAATGACTAAGGGCAGGCAGGAAAAGCAAACAAAAACAAATTCCTTGGACTAGCCAGTTTTAAAAAATCATAATAATATCTTTCTTTCATTCATTAAATTAAAACCACGATCCTGAAGCAGTGGGGGTCTAAAAAATTGAACACTAAAAAGCATGTAACACTTGTGCAGCAAAAGTGATTAAGACAAGTACGTACGAGCTAGGAGCTACTTTAAGTCAACCAGTCTGCTTAAGTACGTATGCCAGCCATCACACTATACAGACATTAGTTTAGGTCTCGTTTTGAGCCTCGAAATTAATGAAACACTAGAGCACTAGCAACTGTTTACCAGGGAAAGAATGAGCTACAAACATAAAGAGCAAACGGTCTGAAGTTGTTCGCGCTGTTGTTGTTGTAACAACGCTTGATGCCTCGCTTTCGCTCTGGTAGGAAGGGACAGGAAAGGAATGACAAGCAACAAGAGCAACCCTGCTAAATAAAAAAAAACTAAACTTGTGTGACTTGACTAGCTTAAGAATGGCAGTGATCACGGAGAAAAGAAGTGGTTCATCGCACCAAACCGCACTGGCTTACTGTCTGAGGGCTTGATGGTTGACGGTGATGATGATGGAAATAGACATGGGTAATTATCTTTATTTCCTACAATAAGCCGGATCTTAAGTAAAAGAAGGAACAACGGATATACCTAGCTTAGCTGTTTCGAAGAAACAATATGGAACTACAACTAACTATGTATGAAAGGAAAAATAGACGTCAGGGGAAAGAATCCATGCATGACTTAATGTACGAGAAAATTACGGACGGAAGAAAATCTGCTTTCTGCATTTTATATTATTATGCTAAAATGGTCTTCAAAGTTCTGTCCTGTCTCTTCTGTCAGTAGCCAGTCATGATGAAAGAAAGAGCCTCTGAAGACAAAGTATGGCTAATGAAAGGAGAGAAAAAAAGTTTTGTACTAACCTGCAAAATCTGGCATCTTGGCGAGACGCATCTGGTGTCATCCTCACAAGGTCGGTACATGCCCAACGTGATGCAATTAATGAGGATCACTAAAATGCTGATTCGCTCGAACCACGTGTTTACATCGTTTTAAGTTAAGGAAAATATTTTTTTTGCGAGAATAGAAACTTGAGATAATGGTATTATATCAAATATTAGTAACCACAACCAGCTTAATGACTTTAGCATTAGCATGGAGTAAGCAATTTAAGCCTGTAATCTTAAACAAAATAGACTAGATTTTAAAGAAAACTTTAAATAAGCTTAAAAAATTAAGTTAATTAATTGTGCTTTCCTCAAATAAATCTTAGCAGCACATAACCTTATTCCATACTGATATAATTTGGTAATCCTGTAAAGCTGAAAGCCTAAGAATCAAGCCAAAGTTGACCTACGCCATCCTTTTTCATTTTTTATCTGGTTTCACTTTTTCATTTTATACGTGGAATGATATTAACAATTTCTGTCATTTCCGAGATGAAGTTTGCCACCTAAAACTTCATCATTGAGCCCGTAACTAATGCATGTACATACATAAGTATATGTACATTATGTAGCTGGGTCCGGGCCGGATGTAGAATTACGAAATAAATAGGTACAAACGAAATGTAATATTCTTGGTCATTTTTTCCTCACAAAGGAGTCCCTTCGTGTGTGAGAGATTTTCATTATTATGTCACGTTGAATCGGACAAGATCACGTTCATTTGCTACTAACAACAGTGGTCATCCGATCGTCCAAGTGAAAGAATGGGATTTTCCAAAAAGGAAAATGTTAAGCAATAACAGTCCCATTAGAGCAAGCCAACCAAACTAATGATAAAAGTAGGGAATCTTTGCCAAACCATCCAAATTGAGACATTACACAGAAGTTATAACTCTGCAAGTAATGTATAAGACCCTTACTGAGCCTTTTGCTCATATTAATCAGTAGGTCGTTAAAGAAAATGTCTTTTCTCACATTTTATATAATGTATATATGTTGGCTAATGTTGTATTTTTTTTGTCTCCGTGAAATGAATGCCCGTCATGAGGCGAGAACGTCCCAAATAGCCTAGCCTACGCAAGGGAAAGTCCTGCAAATGTACATATGACGTGCATACGTGGCTGTGAGGTGGTCTATCTATGGTAAACCCTTCACATCATTTATATTCTTGTCATTTTCAACACTGTTGTATGTCAGAAGAGTGAAACTTAAATGATTTGCCTGACAGGTTATCCGTGGTTTTTATTAATTTCGCATTTCATTACGTTTCACGAATTTCGATCCATTTGGCTCCCTTAAAACCCGGTAAGGAAGGTTGTACGTCTTTTGAAAACGTCACAGATACATAACATGCCCAGGTACTTCATGTTTACTTTTTACTTCGCAAGAAATACCAAAGGAATTGGCTATGTGACAATTTGTGGTGTACGAAAAACGAAACCCAGAGAAAAATCTTGTGGAAGTACGATTATGCCTACTGCCTACGCGGATGATTAATATCTACTGGGGCAAGTACGCATTGTTAAATCCCGTGAGACAATTCTATAGCACATACGTGCCAATGCCAATTCTCTTAAAAGCTTATTATTTAGGTACCTAGAGCTAAAGTACAATTGTAGAAAGGAATAAAAGCATTACATAGATCCTTTATAGTTTACAACCTCTTCATAAAACTATTGTAATAATGATATCGCGTGCATATAAAACATATAAAATCGCACATTGCGCTCGAGGGGTAGGGAAATAAAATTTATTCGTGAAATTCACCAGAGGCTAGAGAAAATAATTTGATGCATCCTTCTGCCCAACACACTTGTAGTGTAGTATTTGCTGAAGCTACTATAGCACACACTTCAACTTCAACCGAGTTTAAGCTATTGTTTAGTGTTTTTACGTGAAAGCTTTTCTCTAAAAAGCAGCTTGTTGCTACTTTCTTTCCCCTCTCCAAACCACATCACACTTCATCCTGTACTGGTGAGAGAATTCTAAACTGTGTGTTATGAAGTGCATGTGGCGAGTGGGGAGGATTTGTATGAAGTACAAGGTGGCGATGTGCTTTATTCAAATAATGATATTGTTTCACTTATCATGAATACGTATGTGAACAAAAGAGCTCCTACTGCAAAAATGTGAATTATATGCTTAACTGGAAATTCAAGAAGCACAACATCGTCATTATGCTTACTATGCAGTGCTCAAAAGCTTAACAACAAAAGTTGAAAAAAATGTTTATTGAAATAATTTTGATTTCACGGTATATGTTTAATTGAGTTAACCTGCCCTGTTGCCCTTGCAAAAGTAGTTCATGCAATTCTGTTTGCTCTAGCGTAGTAGCGTCGCTTGGAAAGAAGTCATAAATCCTTTAACCATCAACTTTTACCAGGCTCACCTTCCACAATAATAATTGTGTTTAGCTTCAATGGCTTCAAGATTGAAACGAAGCTCACAACAGGAGAAAAAAATAGATAGGTAAGCCATAAAATACAGCTTGTCATGCCCAAACGCCTCCCGTCTATGCACATTAATATCATTGATGAAATCGCTTGGCACGCAATCATCAATTGGACTCAATGACAATAATGTTTTTGCTACTACATAACAAGCATAATACTTTCATTTCTGTGGGTTATAGTTATTACCTTACTGTCACGTCAAAACACAGGAAGGTGGTAATAATAAATCTCCCGTAATCATTTCGTCAAGGAATACATAACAACTCTTGGGAGGAATTGCAGTGTCGAGCAGAAACTGACATGAGAAAGCTTACACACGCAAATATTTGTCGATTGTCATGTCTATCAATTCTGTAAGAACGACACATGATGTTAGCATAAATAGGTAAGCGGATTTGTTATTTAATGTAGAAGACTATCAAGTAATTCTAAGTAGTACTCGAGGACTGTGACTTAATCAATGACAATAAGAAAGGCAGGTGGGCTAACATTGTGGGCAAAATTATGGGAAGTGTGTTAGTAACAAAGTTATCAAAGAAATGAAAATGTGAAGATGACGAAATTGAATGCTACGACGCTTGAAAAATAATGTATGTATAACATTTAACAAGCAACAATACTCCTAATTGCTCATATATTTAGACACAAACTTTCTCTGCTCTTTCAGAACAGGAAATCTAGGAATAGATCCTTAGAACATGTACACTCACTATCAGTAAGCTTGGGTTTTGCTCACGTATTCTTTCTTCCATCAAAAAGCAAGGATAGCAATGAAACCAGACTGTAACTACCGACCTGTGCCAAGTACAAAATTGTATAAAATTACCCAGGTTCTAGATGCACGACCCGAATGTACTGAATAACTAAAGCAAGGAAAAGTTTTCTCTTCCTCCACGTCTTGATCCTCTACAACATTGAACCATTAGTTTCTTTCGGAGCTACAGGAAATTGCAAGAAAACTTTCACTTAACCACACACCACCACCGTTACAATCAACCGGTGGAACGTGGGGAAAGAAGTGTCTCGGGTGAAGAAAATCGATACGCACAAAAAGCCCTTCTCAATAGCATCTACATACATAAAGAAGGGGCGCGATGACTGACCATGAGATTTTCAACTTAACCTATTCAGACCAAAAGCAAGGATAGAGGAAAAGAAAATAAAGGTTTGGTAGAGAATCTTTTTGTCTACAAAGTCAGATAAAAAGCAAAGAATGAGGTCAATTTTAAATCTCGTAGGAGAGGTTTTTCTTCAGGTGTCTCATCAAGAATTTTCCGGAAGTCTTTTTAGCTTCCGTTGAAATTTCCATACAAAAATTTTAGAACTGTTGTTCAGTTGTAGGCTCATTTTGTAGAGAAACGTATGGGCTATTCAATACAGCAAAAAAAATTTCGAATTTGTAGCAGATCTGGAAAAGAGGAGGGCTTTTCTCAGTCTCCGAATCCGCATTTTGCGATTTTTTTCATCAGCAATGGGGCACGCTGTGACAATGTCTTCGGCTGAGAATATTTTTGTTATAACGCACTTTTTTTAGTATCTGCTAGAATCCCCAGCTTCTGAACTTTGGTCTTGCGTAAGAAATTTAGTTTGATTTTGAACTTTTTCGCAGCAACCCTTGTCGTAATGGAAGGGCTCCGCTGGAACACAATTTTCACACTATTCAGCTTTGTTTTAGTCATAACGACTAGAAAACGACCGCTTTGAACCTTGAATTGATGTCTGTCAGATTTTCCAGTCTTTTTTATTCAACTATTGTTGATTTCGAACTTGTAGCCCTCCTCCTTGATGAATTTCCAGGCCTTAACTTTATCGCCGGGAAATGTGTTTTTGGACTTCCGGGCAACGCGATGAGCAAGGGTTTCACTTACCTTATGATTTAGTCATATTTTAAACCACTTTAGAATAAAAAAATTAACACTATAAGAAAGAGGAAGAACAGCTCTATCTAATGCATCTAAAAATAACATGAAAATAGGTGTCATACGGCCACGATAAACTAGTTAAAATTCATGGTCA
>JAHZNI010001543.1:0-10072 GCA_027744415.1 Seira ritae | reverse complement strand
CAAATTAAGACTTATCAGGAATTAATGGTTGAATTGGATGAGTATTATTCAGATGCCAAGATTAGGAAACAAGAACGATACAACGCAGAAGAAGGGGACAAACCAGGGGAAGGTGACGTAGTCGTAGTAAAGGTCTCCAGGTACGCCTACTGTAGGAAGTTCCCAACAGGATATGGACTAACAAAGGAATTCCAGCGTGCTCGAGTCGTCAGCGTGGACAAAGACACATTGAGAGTTACGGTGGATTTATTGGATGATTACGGCCATGGGGATGTATCGCCTGATCATGTATTCAGACTTAAACATCGCTTCGCTGTCTTTCCACCTCAGGTAGATAATAACTATGATTTATCTGGTTTTTCTTTCCACCTCATATGTTGAGAATATGCTATGCATATGCAGAATATATATTAATTTTGCGATATCGTTGAAATATTCTGATTTCCGTTCCATTAAAGAGCTCGCGGAAATATGGCGAATTTTATTCTGGCTTAAATTATTTCGTGTTCGTTCGTATGTACTTTTTTCTCTCCAGGTATTTTCCTGCGAGCTCAAGCTTAACCAGTTCTTTGAGGAACACAAACTTGTTCATAAGATCTTGCGAAGTTCCCCTATTCCACGCACCTGGAGAAGCTGTACTCTGAACCCGGTGGATATTACTTTTGACGGGACCTACTCGAAGAGCGCCCTACCTATGGTGGATGTTAAAATTCGCGTTATAAGTACCCCGTCAAAGTGGATCTCTTTGAAGGAGTACGTTTCAGATAACGTCAAGAACTTCATGTCACCGTTTTGGCGTCTGGTATGCTAAATCAAAGAAATACATATTATCAAACACTCTTAACATTTCGTGTTTTTCTGAATGCTACTATATTCATATTCGTATCGATACTGATAATATGGCTATGGAATCTATGACTTAAGGTGGAAAAATGTGGCAAAACTGCTGTTTGCAAAGTGCTCCGGGCTGATGACGTTGGAAATCTGCGTATTCAGCTCCAGCAAGACTTGAAACTGTTGGAGAAATTAGAAGCGTGCTTGAAACCTTTGGAGCCGCTGTATGCTGATCGATTAAATTATTTGACGCTACAAACCTCAGAACTTCTGCCGGAGCTAGCAAAGCCTTTAGAGAAAGTTAAGAAGCGTATTTACGTTGCCCTGCTTTCGAAGAACTCTAATGAGCGAATGCTGTATCGTGTAAAACTTGTTTCTCATTTCAAAAACACTGATAACGTAAGTGCATGCTTCCGTATTATTTGAATTGTGATATTTGTTTCTTAAAATATGTTACATGAAATACTGAACTGCATTGTTCTTTTAGTTTCGTGTGCACTGTATTGATTATGGTGATGAACGTATTGCTCGAGCCAAGCAATTACTGCCCCTATCTTGTTTGTGCGAAGAATTGTGTGGACTTCCAGCCTTAGTAAGCCTATAGTTTTCACCTAGAGCTAAACAAACATGAAAACTGATTAACTTTGTCGAACAAGTTGGACTCCTAATTTTTATATAAGCATGACTATTGTTTTGCTTGTAGACTCTGAAGGTTCACTTGGATCGTATCTCACATTTGGATATTGAAAACAGTATGGTGAAAGCGACCTTGTTTAAAGGTGATCATCGTGTCCGGGTGAGTTTATATGACTAAACTTTTACTTATTGGGTGTTATTTTCTGATAAATAAGTATCCGGTCTTATTCATAATCCTACTCACTCATTCTTTACAATGTTAGCTTGTGAGGGAATGGCCCAGCCAAGCTTTCCTACCCGAAGTGCACTTGTTCCCTTGTGAAGAGATCAAGGATTCGAAGTCTTTTGCCTTGCAGTTGCAGATGAAAAATATTGGGAAAATGTTTCTTCGGAAGGGAGTTGCACACGAGTTGTCTAAAGAGGCGATGGAGAAATTGGAAGAAATGGCCGTGGAGTATATGAACAATGTACGCAAACGGGAAAAAGAGGCAAGTTATTTTGACGATGCTTATGGGCGTGGATGTAGCTTCAAAGGAAATAACTTCCATTTTGTTGATTTCTCTCGTTGGGAAATTCAGAAGCAGATGATTAAGATGGGCTTTAAAACGCGAAAGATGAATTTGTAATTTTTTTTTGTTTTCATGATGTAAATATTTACTTGAATCAGAAAGATTTGCATAGCTGTAGTCAATATGCATTTATGATTCGTATTTAGCTTAAATATGTGTATAAAAGTAATTCACAATTTTGTGCATTCGATTTCTATCCCATTACTCCACACTACTGTAGTTGCTCTTGTATCTGATGAACTTAGTCTTCTTTCGTTTGAACATCCAGCCTCTTCACACGTCAGGCAGTGTGTGACTGACATTTCATTTTTTGAACTTCTCTTCTTAGTTGTTCTTATACTTGCCAATCTGTAAAACAGAATCACAGTAAAAATACGTGTTAGTTTTTAGGAATAAAGGAGCAATACTATGCATTTCTTATGACAATGCATGTTAATTTCGACATGTATTGAAAAATGTAGTGGGTAGTTTCTCAAGTAGATGATGGTAGGTTATGTCACATCTTACCGTTTAAATGTTTTTGACATGATGTTGTTCTCGAAATGATGGATTCGAAATGAAGTAGACTTGTTTAATTTTCTGACTTCGTTTAAAGCTGTTTTTCTGTGAGGATGTATCAACATGTTTCCTACATGTTGTAGTGCCTGTGAGCAAGAAAATGAGGTATTTTTTATGTTTCAACAATATACTTTGTAATATTTAAATTGTAACTGAAACCCCGTGAAATAAATGGACTAGATAGTTATCTTGTTATTTAAAGATAAATAATAACTGCCACATGTACTATAGGCATACAGAATTTGTTGCATACGTTAAATTTTTGAAGTCGCACCAATGCATGAACGAGGTTTCCAGGGACCACCTCCCATAACTTGTAGTACCCCAGTGATGAAAATATTAAAATCGCCACGGTGTAAGGTCCCGGCTGTCTGGGATCCTCAATATCATTCCAACCGATAGGCGTGGCAAGCTCTGAATGAAACGCTAGTGTTACGGCTTCTAAATCAGGTTCTATTTCCAGTGGACTCTTTCTCTTAGTCAGAGTCGCCGTTATTCCTCCTGTCACTCCCCCATCATCCATTGCATCGCTATTGATATCTTTTGCTTCAAACGTGATTTCTTCATTACCATTATTATCGTCACTTGAAACTGGAACGTAGGCTTTCATGTCTAATCTTTTGTCATGATTCCACGATGCCAAAGACAGAACCATTTCCGCCCAGAGCCAGCCCTTGTTCGCTGCTGCAGATAGGGGGACATGTGCAGGAAACTTTCCCATTTCCATAATTTTTGTTACCGCAACGGCGGATCGAAGCGCTAATGTCTCGAAGCACTTCTCTTCTGATTGCTGCTCCAGAAAATGGGAATTGACCATGCTGGTTGTGTACAGTTCCTCCAAATACTTATTCGCCCTCAGACTAAGTCTTCCGATTTCCGAAGTTCTCAACTGCCAAAGCCATTGAAGCAACCGATTCGTGGCTGCTGTTTCCGGGTCCTCCATTGCCAACTGAACTTCTTCCTCTGGATCCATTTCTCGAGGATGTTCTCCCGTAGCAGCTCTGCCATAGATGTGTTGATGATCATGAAGCTTACAAGGATCATTGTATGATGACGAATCTCTTTTGAAGCTCTTGAATATGGGGCGACTTGGGATTATTCGACTAGGAACTAAAAAGCTGGACGTCTTTCTACATGGCCGTAGTTCCTTAGCTGCTGGGATGTTAGCTACCTGGCTTTCTGATCGCATTTGATGCAAAACGATTCTCAGGATGTCTCCGCTTATTTCCCAGGAAGGAAGCTTCGAACTCCGAACGATTTTGATGGTGCTGGGGGAACAGCGACTAACAACGTGTATGACCCTTGCCAAGTACTGGATTTGGCGTTTGGTGAATGCATGAGGACAGATAAATTTTGGTCGCGGAACATCACTAATTATTTTCCCCCATGACATTATTAGCTCTTCTTGTGACTCCATCGCTTTCTTTGTTTTCTCAATGTATTGGATAACCTCTGGATCTGATGCCATGTCTGATGGTGGCAGTTCTTTTAAGCTTTGCAGAATCACGTAATAAATGGAATCATTCATTCCGCTGCTGTCTTTTCCCATTGTACTTCCTTCCTCGAAAGCGTCATTTTCATACTGTTGTTGGGACGAGGTCCCGGGCTTAATTTCATCAGAAGAAAATAATTTCTGTTGTGATGAGAGAGCATCCTGATTTTCTGGAATGGGGAATGGAAATAGTGATGGGCGAGCTCTTTGAAGTGCTATGGATTTCTCGAATTCTGACGCAACGTCAGCCATGGAGCGTACAGTATTGTGGGGCGATTTGATACGTACAGTGTCTGCCTCACTTGCACTTCCTGCACGGCTTCCGAAACGCTTTAGAAACTTCGAAAGTGACTTTGTTGTTCCCTTACTTGTGCTTGCTGTGCTCTCAACAGGCTTCATCGAACTACTCCCAAAAGTATCGAATGGATTTACTGATGTGTACACTAAATCCGTTGTCAATTTCGGAGGTGATTTCCCTCCATATCTGTTATCCTCATCGTGTATATCTAATTCATCAAATCTGAGACCAAATTCATCCTCTAAATCATCGGTTTCTAGAAATCGTGGCGTGTTATCCTTGTAATCATCGACCGTATCTGGGGAATCCCGAATGCTCTCTAATTCTTTCAGAGCCGACTTCTCCTGATCGCTGCAGTAATCCAAAGATTCACTTCTGCTGCTTCTCCAGAGTCCTCGAAGGACATTAATTTTTGTAAAGTAGTGACCGTGGAACCCCTTGTCGAATGAATCAATGGCAGATCTGAGAAGATGCATTAACCTAGTCGAGAAATTTCTGGGTGCCCAGTCCTCTATTCCTGAGAATTCCTCTAATTCGTACAAAAAGCTACTTATGAAATAATCCAAAGGCAAAAGCTTAGTTCGATCTTCTGGCAAGAGACTTTCCATATCATCTAAAGACCCCAATAAAAAGTTGTTGTTGAGTGTCTCATAGAAGTGGGCGGGGTGTAGACAGAAACTCCCATACATTTTATAAAGTCGAATAATCATGCTGCTTGGATGATAGAGTGTGATGATGTGAGATTCCGCAGGCCAAAATTGCAGAGTCCATAATGTCTCGTAACTGGTCGGGAAAAGCAAGCATCCTTTCAAAAGGGATTCTCCAATAGTTAACATGCCCCCATGGAATAGGGGAATCCTTTCAGTCAGATTGGCATTGACCCTGTGATATCCATGCTCGTAGAATAGGCCTGGTCGAATAATGATCTCTGTGTCCTCATACGACATGGAAATATAACTTCGCAAATGATTGACAGTCGTTTTGCATTTCTGTTTAATGTTCGTACTCAAACGAATCGGTGGCTCTGTAATCAACCGAAATATTTTTGGAACTTCTGTACTGCATTTTAAATTCTTAAGGAGATGAGGTCCAATCAACTGAACATGAGATACTGAATCATTCACTTTGCTTGAATGTAAATCGTTGCTGTCATCAATGACCATTTGCATTGCTTTCATGAAGGCGGTGGAAAATGCCTTGAATACTTCATGGCTGTAATAGGCTTTCTCAGCGTTCAAGAATACGTTGCAATCTTCCATTGTCTCTGTATCGATTGCTGGTGAACATGACTTTGTTGTCCTGCCATGTACCTTTGGAATCGATAGGTTTGATGGTGGAGGCGGAGGTGGTGTTGGGGTATGCACTGGCTGACATACTGCTCTCCCTTCCACATTACGTCGTTGTGGAAGGAATATTTCAATCTGCCCAAAATTAGGTTTTCCGATCCGATCTACTTTTGGCTTCTGTGAAGGGTCATGTGGAACAAGGGAGAAGTCGAATTTGTCAAGAATTACGGCGTATTCGTTTTTGTTGACATAAGGAACCTAAACAGAACCATTATTGGGGCACGGTGAGACTCATTCAGAAAAAGTAGTGACCTACTCGCATTTGTTTCTAATTTACTTACCATGAAATTCGGAAGTCTTCGTGCAACAAAGGTTGATTTTAGCTGAGGATATTCTCTCCCCAGTCTTTGGATGACTTGGACTAGCAGTTCTTCAATCAAATTTACATTTTCCACCCATTGTTGCCCGTTCACATCCAAAGACTTTTCGATCATTAAGTACGGCTCTGGATTCCCTAAAACGCGTGGGAAAGCCTTGTCGCTCACTGAATAAGAGGATCTCATCATGAAGTTGTTGCTGGAACACTGTTCAGTTTAATTGCAATTTAATTTAGTTTGATCAGTCGTTTAATTGTAATAATCTACATCGCAAGTTCTCTTCAAATTATTTAGACAATTTCTGAACAAAATATCTAAGCACTTTTTAGTATCACAACTTTACAAAACTGCTTCCAAAATTCACTGCAAAAACTGCAGAACTAGGATTTGAGTCAGTACCAAAAAGTATTCGTATCATTTCATCGTCATCATAGAACACAGAACAGAAGTCAAAATGTTTTTCCTATACAATGCAGGAAGGATGATTGCAATCAAATGCTTATTGCCCATAGGTTGACGATTGTCTCTCTGTCAGGATGTTGTGGAATAAAAGGCAAACAAAACATGAGTCTGCACTAAAAATTTCTAGAAATCCTCATGTAGCCGAAGTCGGTGGTAGTGATAGTGGCAATGTATAGTTTTTAGACTCACATTCAAATGGATCATATTTCCACAAATAAAGTGCATACGATGATTAAAAAGCTAAAACTGGATTCCAGAATAATATCTCTCAAGCCAAGTTTTATGCTCGGAATACGTAATGGGAATAGGATACCGCTGTTTATGTGGGTGTGATCATTTTTAGTCCATCAAGTTTGCGCTGATATCAAATTACTTTTTGGATTCTAATAGACCACCTCCATTATAAATCTCGATATGCTTTATATCTTGCATCATTCTGCTTTGAATCAATGTCTGTGTCATGTCAGGCTGTCACCGAAAAATATGCAAAATTCCTTTCTTATGATGACCATGACATGACTGATCGTATATGATAAAACATGTGAAATACAGCTTGAAAATTCCAATAATTGCTGAAATTGCGATTTTAAGACCATTAATATGTAGATGCATTTCAACCAAAATATAGTTTTAACGATAGCATAATATGTTTCGACACAAGGCAGGAAGTAAATAGCTTAGTTTGCCTCAAAACTAGCAGTTTTATTGGGCGTGCTACAGTTTTACTTTGACATGTACATGAAATAACTTATTTGTTTGGTTATACATTTGCATTTCGCTAAATTCAGCTTTCTAAATATTATCAAGATACATACATAAGGCTGTAGGTTCCATATTATGCATGTGTTTTAAAGCACGATTAGTTATTTGAAGCGGAAAGAGTTTCATACGAGAGGGGGGAACTTGTGATAGGAAGCGGTGAATTACCTCTATTTCCGGTAGGAAGGAGCTCATGCTCCACGAATGATGTGATGTGATGCACACACACACCTACTATTCATTCACGAATTTGTTAAAATGTTATCTGCATTTATGCGAGTGAGATTATTATACATGGTTAGGAGTTGTCTTTCCGAGAAGGTATTGTTGCAGTTTGGTCAGGCTATAGTGTTGTCAATTCTTAACTACATGTCTTGTTTGTGGGGTGCAGCGTCAGCTAAATGTCTAAAGTTGGTGGATAAAGTGATTAAGCGATTAGGACGACTTATTGCAGGGTTAAGACCGAGAGACAAAATCACGCACAAAATACGAGATGAGTTTGGTTGGTTATTTGCCAGTGAACTATGTCAGTTTAGGTGTCTTTGTCTAGCTTTTAAGTTTTTTAAAGATGATGATATTCCTTATTTTTCACAGACCTTTAAATGTGCGAGTGAGTTCCATAGGTACGGGACCAGAAACGGTGACTTCATCAGAATTAACTGGAAACCCAGAACTGAATTTGGAAGGAAGTCGTTTAGTTATCGGGTCGCGTGTCTATGGAACGCGCTCCCTGTCGATTTGAAATCCGCTCCTTCTTTAAAGGTTTTTAAAAAGAGTCTTAAATCTTACTTTTTGAATAAAGGGTTGTAATCTAATGAACTCTGTAAAAGAAGTTCTGTTAAATCGCTGTAAGGAAATGAAAATCAGTGTATGGTCATAAGAGTAGATTTTGACGGATCGTATTAAGAATATCTTGTTTTTTTTGTATTGTTCATATTTGTCTAAGATTCTTATCGTAAAGAAAAACTGTTTAATAGTATTGATTTTTTCTTTTAATTGTTATAATAAAAAAGAATTATTGGTAGTCAGTGTAATGTCCTACTCGTCTAGGCCACGTGGCTATGGAATTGACTAATTGTAAACTATATACCTGTTTTGACTAGTGAATAAATTCAAATTCAAATTCAAATTCAAAATTCAAAGTATTCAAGGAGTCGTTCACACTTCAACTGACGGAGAAAAGAAATATATTTAAGGTCTTTTCAAACGTAAAAGTTTAGAATTTAGAGAATATTTTTCCACACGAGTTCGGTTCATTTAAAAGTTTAAAGCTTTTAAAGGACGTGAATGCTTGACCTCTACCAAGTGATAAATTCAATACAACTAGTCGCACTGGAGCCTTTACTGTCTAGAGGTCACATTGCAATTGCATTTGCTCTTAATTTGAAAGTCTCGAGTTGTCATACGGTTTTCTACGAAAATCATTTAAGTCCTTAAAAATAAAAACGAGAGTTTTGAATAACTTCCACATGATCCAACTCTTAAGTATTTTGAAAAGCTAATTTATTCCTAACAAATAGATTGCTATTGTTTCTACTTACTTCAGATTCTGGTACATTGAAAAGAACAAAATCAATTTTACCTCTTTCCTATTTCCGTGAATTAATTCAACAAAATAAAATCTTTTTATCTTTTCAAATATCTGCATCATCTGCTAAAGCAGAATAAAAAAGAAAGACTCTGCGGAACATAAGTAAGTAGTATGGTTGCGATTATTTGCGAATCTAATTTATGAGGTGAAATATGGATTAGCCTAGAGTTGAAGTGCTCTTTACTTGTCACGGCGTTATCAGAAAAGTTTATTTTATCATCTATTCTTTCCCCCTTTCCACACTTCTATTTTGCAAGAAGAAGAAGACAAGGCTACTTTCTCCTTCATGGTGAAAAGAAAATACGTGATATAGATAGATCAGATCGAATTGAGCTAAGCTGACTATGCTACACAGATAGTATTATCTAGTGAAAAGGTCTTTAATTAGGTTGAGTTGGTAGTGAAGAGCCTCCTCTCGAATTTGAATGGAATCGAATAAATTTCCAAAGAAGTGTTGAGAAAAGTTAAGTTGTTTGCTCTCTCATTCCCTCTTCTTCCCGCGAAAAAAACTTTCTTCTTTGGCTAATCCAGAATTTGTCTTCTAGACAGTAAGACAGGAGCAGCAGCAGCATTTGAACAAGCCCAAGCTTGAAAAAACTTTCTCTTTCTCAAGATGAATGATGTCGAGTTTGGGGTTCATATATCGTCTGCTCCAGGAGGATGAAAGTAGCAGCAGCAGCAGCAGTTGATGATGATCACTATCACCATCGCATCGCATCGTCTTCATTGTGAACTTCATGTAGATGCTATGCCTATAGATCTCCTCTTCTTTCTTACAGTGTTTTCCAATTCATGGAAAATGATTTACGAACTTTCTCTTTGTAGTGAAGTGAAGTGTCGTAGTAATACTAGTTAGTAGTAGCCGTGATTATACAGGGAAAATGAAAGCGGATACCCTTTCTCCATATTAAATATTGTGGGAAGAAAGAACTTCAATGGCTATGAAATAAATTGATGATTAGTTAGTCAAAAAGAGACCTTTTATCTGTGAAGGAATTTTTTTCATAGAAATATTTCCTTTAATGGAGTAGCGATGTGCTCACTACTGCTCAGCAAAAAAAAAAGATAAAAAAAATACTCCTCCGCATTTTACCATCCGCTTAGCAAATTCTCCCTCTTTGGAACTCCAAAGCAAAAGGGAGAAAGGAGAGAGGAAGAGCACATCACAAGTGGTTTCTTTCTCTTTTGACTTTCACTCGTCAACGTATCA
>JAHZNI010001542.1:0-17563 GCA_027744415.1 Seira ritae | reverse complement strand
CAAACATCTATTTCATAATGGTGATAACTGCTATCTTTGTAAATTTTGGTTTGATAATAGCATGTTCATGGAACATGCACTTTGCGGATGCAGTTACAATGCCACTTTTAAGTAAGGAGGAACATCAATACGCAGCGAATTTCATCGAACGGGAAATTTCGAAAACATACGCGTCCGACGGTGACGACAATGCAGAAGTTGTAATTCAGTCAGAATCCGGAGGGATGACTTATTATAACCTATCCGCGGCTGCTGACAAAGGAATCTTCATAAGTGCAGGAACGAAAAATGTTGGAAAGGATGTTGTGGTACTAATGAGGGGAGAAGACTACATAAATCCGTTAAACAAAGAGCGGTTCGTTGTACTTCGAAAAAGAAGTTCCGGAAACGAATACAATGTGCATCAAGCAACGATTTGGTTGGATCCAATGAACGAGAGAAATATCTTGTGGGAGAACGCTGTTATATTCCTAATGCCCCAAATTCCTGAATTAGACAAATACGTGAACATTCGCCCGCTACCTTTGGATAACGTGGACAAATTGCAAATTAGACCGGCATGTTTGTGGCTTGGAACTGTATTAGCATGTCAGGCTGATGAGGAGTTAGCAGGAAATGGAAATCCTGAAGCTCCGGCACCGGCTCCTTCCGCCCACAAGAATATGGATGGTGGAGATGAAAACCCAAATAGTATTGACAATCTAGCTGGTGGAGATGTAGACATCCCCAGACCAGGTGGGGGAGGAGGGGGCAACAAACCAGGCGGAGGTGGTGCGTCTAAGCCCGGTGGAGGTGGAAGTGGTGCAGCTGGAGGAGGCAATAAGCCAGGTGGAGGAGGAGCGGGCGGAGGAGGGGCATCTGGAGGAGGCAGTAAGCCAGGAGGAGGAAGTGGGGCATCTGGAGGAGGAGGAAATAAACCAGGAGGTGGTGGAGGTGGTGGGGAAACGTATATGGTGGCGAAAAGTAAAGGAAATAAACCGGGTACCGTTGTTTCGAATCCAAAATGATGAGCATCCGACCGTCATCAATACAATGTACAATAATGACATGTCACTAATGGACATTTTTATTTTAATACTGGTACATAATAAATAAAAATAAAACTTAACGAATAAAAATCAATTTACTATCTGGTTCATACTTTTTAAAGGCATATAAGCGGATAGAAATCATAAAATAAGGGAATAACTATATGATAGTTTATATGCTATCACGCATTCCCTAATAATCATATTAAATTGGAAATATTGCATTCATTTTACTAGCAAATTATGGTCCTTGACTCTTATAAATGGTGAAAGTACTTTTACTGCTTTTGAATTACAAAAAATACATATCGAATGTATGTACATAATCGTTATATCATTTACCTAAATTCTAAATGGGCCTGACCTATATACCGAAACAGAACGAACACAAAAGGTGAGTTACATTTATGACATCGAGTCATGGAATAATACCTATGTAAATTAAATTATAAAAAAGTGTACACATCATTCAACTGTGGAAAATTAACTAAATTTTTGAGAGTGTAGGAGTGGAGAATCCAGCCTTTATGGCTAAATAATTTAATTTTCAACTAAATAACTAATCTCAACAAAGGTAAGTATAGGTATTTTTGTAGCATTTTTTTGCTGCTTGGAGAGCACGTTACAAATTCTATGAATTTAAGCAGCTTTTCATCGCTAAAATATAGATAAATTTACATTTAATCTTAATGCACATGTGGTGGTGTTCATTCCATTGTCTTTCATTGAGTTTTAACTTAAATCTACTCAGGATTTTCTTATATTCTAGTTATTCACAAATCACTTTATTATTTCTAAGCTTCGTTTTAAAAAGTTCTATGTATTTTGCATGGTATATTTTGTATTCTGATATGCACGAATTTATTCCGAGTACATCTTGAGTTGATCTGATATCGTGGATCGCGTTTTGTAGACAGTGGACCCAACTTTCATTGGGTTGCTCATATTACGCCGGCTTTGTGCTACACAAAATCCACGCACGCAGGATTCAAGATTCAAGACATGCCTATAAAATAAGCTTACACAATTTCGTTTCAATCAATCATATAGTTTACCTTGGTTAGTTACCCATGCGGTTTTAATTTAATTATCACTTTTTTCGTTATAAACGTTTCAAAATTCGCATTTCATAAGTTATATTTTAAGTATATTTTGTAAGTTTCAGTGAAAATATGTGCTCAATAGGCCAGATCACCTTCAGTTTTGCAAAATATGTGTGCATTCAGGCGAATCTTTGATCAGATCAATGTCACTGGCGTCAATGCAGTCAGTATGTATAAAAGAATTAAATGGCTTAATCTATTACCTTACATGTTAGAGGTCATATAATTATTGATAGTATTTTATATTATCATTGTATGTATTATAATTTCCACCATAAAATCATCATGTTAAACTAGTGTTCATAGAATATTTTGTAATATCAGTTACAACTAAATAATTGGTTTATTTCGTCATTAGCACATACAGGTACTCCTGACTAACTAACTGACTACGCAGATTAGAATTAAGTCTCAATAAAAATAGGGATATATTTGTTTTTGTCTCATGAATTATTGATTTCGTTAGTGAGTAAAAGTATGTATGTGGTACGTACATACTAGTTTTTGTGCTGAGCAGAAAAAAGATGCGTTTCGTGACACGCCTAAGTGAAATCATAAATAACGATAATATTATCTTTATATGTGTATGCATAGTAATAGTAGGTTTTATATATGACTTACACTGATGGAAGTAATATGGATTGTTCCCTATGATCATTATCAAAAATTAACATCTTCAATAAAATGGAAAGGAGAAGAAGAGGAGCGAAATAGGAGAGATACATAGAAATGTTTCCGGAACAGTAAGTGGTTGATTGATTGTCGCCCTTATCATCACCATCGCTGTTGCAGCATGGTCGGATTCGGACTCACTACAAAACTGAAAACTATGATAATGATGGTTCGAAGTAGAATACAAAAAGGAATTAAAGGAAGGGCCTGTAGACAGGCCTAATAACCAAAATGTGTGGGAGCAAGTGTGTGAAAAAGAAGGAGAAACGGAACAGAAACAAGTTTTCATTTCATCAGCAAGCCTTACTCCCATCTCCGATCCCAGTTGAGTCCGACTCCAGCTCGATATCAAGCTCGTAAGCGTAGTATTGGACGACCCAAATATAGTAAATTTGGTAGATGCTCACAACGCAAATAACGAAAATCTCAAGTATGCCATAGTGAATGTACGCGTGGAGGCCAACAATTGGCGCTACGAACAGGAGGACGACCACCCGGATTTTGACCCAATGACGGAATTCTGTCGCATTATCACTCTAAAAACATGACAGATTATGAATTTATAGTTAAAATCTAATGCTAACATTGGTCACCCAGATCATTTGCCGATAAATTAACTGCATTGTGTAGGGTAAACTTACACGATTGACGGCAGAGAGTAGGTGTGAACCTAAGAATGTTTCGATTGCAAAGTATATGACAAATGTGATCCAAATCACTAAATTAACTGCTCGGTAACCTGAAACACACAAAAGGATGATTTCATTTTTAAAACTTATCCGCATCCGTCTAGTTCCATGTACTGCAGCTTTTCTTTTTAAGCATGTCACTTCAAGACTTTTCGTATCATGTGAATCATGTCTCAAGTTTCTCACAATGTAGGAAAGTAGGATAAATGCTGGTTGCTGTTGTCTGCAGACGAAGCAGACAAAGGAGAACAAAAACCTACGGGATGACGAAGCCCACGGGAAATATTTTTGGCAGTGTCATAAACTAAAACACTGCATTTTTTTCTTAGACAAGAAATGAACGTAACCTAAATTTACTCAAAAATGAGAAATAAGGGTAGCATATAAATCTGGCGATAAATAAAAGATTGGCAAATGATCAGTTCCCACTGACTTAAGCTTAAGGCTATTATTGCAGTAAAAGAAACTCTTTAAGCATACTGCACTGTTCCAGAAAGATATGCACAATAGTTCAAGATTTTTAATTTGATGTAAAGGTCTACGGCTTACCTAAAGGATATGAATCTTCTAAGGCAACTGTTAAGGTCCATGCGGAAAATATAACCCCGAATATGACACACCCGGCAAAATACAACTGAAATGGGTTCAAATAGTTCACACTTAATATTATCTCACAGAAGTTGGACGGATCCGTCAAAATCCATTAAATTAGGAGAAAAGCGATCTGATCAATAGCAATTATAAATTTATGCTTCTGATATTCAACTTTATTACGCAACTTACAAGATTAAAAAATAGAAGAATATATACTCCTGCTTCAGCCGAGCAGCAAAAGCACGGATTAATCATGAGTTACAGCCTCTTCTCAATGCACAGCCTTCCTGGTAAAATGTGACAACCGAGTCGGCTCTAAAATTTGGGTCTTTCTTCTTTCAATTGACCTCTGACCGCTAAAATCTCGATGCTTCCCCTCACTATCACATTTACTACTCACTTTAAATAATCCGAGATGAAAAGGTTGCCGGCAGAAGCATCCATCCTGCAAATCCGATCCATGTAAACGTTTCCGCAGAGCAAGTTTACGGACTTCACTTTCCATCAAAAACGGATTTCACAATTCACCCAAATCCAATCATGATTTTCACACTAATTTAGAGCTCATCGATGAACAACGCAGCACATTAAAAGCGATATTTTTCCACCTTCATTACCAAACAGACTAAAACATTTAAGCGAGATAAAAGGCACGTAAATGTAGTGGTAGTAGTATGTATCTTTTGTGCATAAGTATTGGACGAGGTTTATGAAGAAAAACCTCCAACTTTATTCGTCAGACTATCAAGAAGAGTTTAACGGGCTTGACATGCCTCTTTCTCTTCATACTAAAATATCCGGAATCCGGACAACAAACGTTGCGGCAATGAGGGAAAAAAGTTGTACATAGGTAGTTAATTTTTTTCTATTATTATATTCATGTATGACTTTCTTCCGCGTATGAGCCCAAGTGGGAAAAAGGGGAGAAAAGAAAGGCAACGTTTTCCTTGACTTTTACTTTAACTCAACTTGCCTTCAACCATCATCATCATCATATCACGGTCGCCTTTATTCCGTGTGATCGTTACTTTTTTCAAGGACTTCTTTTCTCGTTCTTTGCAGCAGCAGCAGCAAGAGAGCTCCTTTCTTTCTCATTCACTTCTCTTTTCACTGCATCAAATTTCCACAATCACGCTACCACACAGCAGCACCATTGTCCTTGTACTCCCACAGTGGCTTCTGCTTCTCGCAGGAATAAAAAGTATTCACGACTTTACCTACACACCGACACACCACCACCATCTCCTCTCCTCCACTACTCCACCACTGAAACTGTATTTTTTTGTTGACTTTTCATACGGCTTTCGACTGAAAACAAAACAGCAACTTTTTTAACAATTGGTTTTGGACGATGATGACCGAAATCAACACCAATAACAATAGTTTATCGTGCACCTTTACTTCGCTAATACAATTGTGCACTAAAGCTCGTCCTTTGCCCTAAATGTTAGCATGTGGGATAGACATGACACGCACGACATTGCACCGTCATGAGCGAAATAACCTTGTTCTTTCAAACTTTTTACATGTATATAATTCGCAATACACCAAACGGGACATGACATGTCTCTATCCTTCCTTATTTTTTGAACTTAAAGTCGCCCTCTGCGGAGGATGCCGAGTATCATGAAAAATATTATGTATTTTCTTTGTTCAGCCAACCAACAACCGAAAAATCTGATTAATTTTCTCTTAAGTAATTTTCGACTAATTAAAATTCTTTAAAGGAGAGCTAATTGTAAATGTAGAGTTAAGAGCACTATTTAGCTCGCATTCCAAAACAGATCTGATAGAACATATTCCCTCCTTTTGTTTGTTGGCAAAAGACAGGCCTTTATGCACTGTTTCGAGTTATTTATGTATGTACCACGCGATGAACTATCTACTAGAACAATGATTCAGATGAGAGTAATGATTTACTTGAAGAGGCACAACTTAGGAGAACACCAACCGACATGACTAGCCCACCGCTTCTTTCTTAGCTTCTCGAACTCCCATTATATCCTACCATGATCTTTGTCAAATGAGTCGTGGAGTGCTTTTAGCCCGTGCGCTTTCTTATTATCCCCATCGTCCGAATGCAGATAAGCATCTCCTGGGTGTCAACTCAAATTTTGCCATGATGATGTTGATGTTGGAGTTGAGAGAACTTAAACCTGTTCCGTTATGTTCTGAAACTCACACTGTAGTCGAGTCGGATCATAGATCTTCATAATGTGTCGTTTCAAACCACAGCACGGTTTGCTAACATCATGGAGCTGCAGAACCATTTTCCTTGTTTATTTTGGAGGAGGCAACATACTCGGAAACCTCTCTGTGTTTGTTTACAATATTCTAGCGATATGATCGTTTTTACCGTAAACTGTTACTATTATAACATGTCTAAAAAGTACTAGAGCCCAAAAGCGTGTAAATATTAGCAAACAGCTCGCTATAATGCATGGTAATAACACGTAGAAAGCATGTAGCTCATATAAGTATTTATGTCACAAGGAGGATAAAAATGTAATCGAAAGAGTATGTGCTAAAAATTAAGTACTGAAGCAGCTAGACAGAGCGGGGGACAGAAATAACTCGAGCAACTTTTCTCGTCGTTGCAAAAAATCGTTCATTTATTGTTCACCTCACGCTGAATGGGTCAAATTCAGCATCGATGAAGCTATTCACAATTTCACAATGTGAGTTTTTCTACTTTTTCCTATCTCATTCTTCTTTCGGGTCCGAGAGAACCGTACGACGACTTGGACTAGTAGGATGAAATAAACTTGTTTGTCATCACTCTTCTAGTCATAGCAGTCACAGTCATTTATCCATTTTTGTGGCATGCCAGAATGATGCTTTTACCTTCTCTCATCTCGGACAAGTTCGAAAAGTTCCCTGCGCTGCGTACATGAAGAATAAAGCGAGTTAGCGCGAGTCATGGAAAAACAACCGCATTAGCATACAACAACAAAAGAAAGCTTCGCAATCCGGAATCTATTCATTTTTCAACTTCACGGTCAACTTCAATGAAGAAAATCTGACAGAAGGCAATCGAAATAATGACGAGAAATTAATTTTCTTGTTATTGCGAAAATAATTACGATGAAGTTAATAAAGCATAATAAGAGAAATTCAGGGTAAACTCAAGTAGTATGTTCGTGTAAGCAACTCTTAATACCTAAATAACCTTTTCTTTGACTTTTACCGCTTGGAATTTCCGGGTCACTAGCATATTTGGTATGAATTTAGGTAACCCTTTTAGGTACCTTTCAGGAAAGACTCTTATCGCATATCGTACGGGGTTTTTTGCTTCTAAGCTTTTCTGCTTTCCCTTTTGGTTTACTACTGTATGCTACAGATCGAACAAGATATAATATTATTCAAAATATTGTATTCTTCGAGAGTACTTTCTCGCTCAACTGTAAGCCATTTTTATCTTTTCCAATGATACGTCGTAAGTTGTGTCCAGAAGTAAGCATTTTCGGGACCACTCCAAAGTGAAGAAAGAAAGCATACGTTTTGAGGTTCTGGATTCATCTAATATGCGCGGTGAAATTTCCATGCATGAATGCAACTCAGTTTACATGATCAACAACCATAAATAGCGGATTGTGGTTGGAGCAAAATCAGGAGAATAAAATGTTCTCGTACTTACCTTTCTCGTAATCTGACGAAACAATAAATTTTCCATGCATCTTTCTGCATAATATGACAAAGGAAAGCAGACTACGTGAGGTGAGTGGTGGTCTGGCTAAGTGGAATATATCCGTGAGCGAAGAAATGCATTCCCGATTTTCCAATTCCCACAGAATGAAACATTTGCCTGAATAATGCATAGCATTAGGCGAAGGAAATTCTCAGCCTAATCTTTGTATACCAATACCAACCAGTGAAAAATCAATGAAACTAAATAACCTAAAAACAAAAAGTTGAGACAAAACACGAATTCATATTTTGTAGTGAGAGCAAAAGAACCTGTAAATTGAATCTTGAAGCGAAAATCATGTCTCCCGAAACTATAAATACCGTTTGATTTTCGAAATAAGATTTGGTACATTCTTTTTAATTTTAGAAGGCATCAGGTTACTGTCGTAGTCGTTCAGAAATATATGTTCTGATTTCTGATGATGCGATAAGTGGTTAATTAGGCCCGAAGTGTCGAGAAGGGTACCCGAGAAAATGACTGAGTTTTATATTAATACTTGAAACGAAATTAAACCCCTTCTTTCAGCACATATTTGTGAAAGAGATGAACTCACGAAAGGAGAAAAGTAAGTATATTAAAAGCAAAATGTTTAATAACATATTCTTTCCTCGAAACAAAATAAGCTAAAGCCAGGCATGAGTTGATGATTGACCTTGCATGCATTAGCTTTTGACATGTAATTGTAACACGCTACACATTTTCCGAGATTTACAATTTCAAAAATTTGCGAATGTTCTACATGTTCCCAATGTGTACACAGGTAGGTAATTCATTTTTTTCAGAAGTCAAATGTACGTGTCTACTTAAAATATTTACTAATTTAAGGTGTACTCGGTTCGGCCACTTTTTACGCTTTGTGGAGGTTTTAGGGAACGGAATATCTCACTCACTCACTTGCATCGGGTGTGGTAATTTGAAAGTTGCGTGTCATACATATATTTAGCAAGAAGAGTAGATAACACTATAGCGAATATATTATCATTGCCAAAATCACTTTCGCAAAAGCTAAAAGGTAAATGCGATATTCTTTTCCCTCGCGATAAAAGATGGATTATTGCTTTTCAGGTTACTTCTATCTTGATGAGAGGAAATGGTGAAAGCTGATGTAATACGAGCTATAGCTTTATACAAACAAAAGGTGATGTCAATAGCATTATGCATGTAGCAGACCAAGTCCTGAACATAAAATGCTCTTTATTGGCCACTCTTACGGGAAAAATGCATGTAAATCGAGAAGTTATCAAGGTGGGAGCTAAGGAGCAAGAAAAGTTTTATGGATAAGAAGGAAATTTTGTACTTAGACTTAAACCGAAACTTGAACTTGAGCTATCCGCATACATTTTAGAAAAGCAGAAAGAAAATCAGTAGCTGGTCATTTTTTATTATGTTTAAAGAAAATCGCAAAGAGAAAGCGTTTGACACTGCGTATTGTATTTTTTGGCACACATTTGAGGACATCGTTATTTATGCATAAGCAATACTACAGTGTCTACATGAATCACGGCAATTGGGAGCTTCGGAAATAAGGCATATTGATGTTGGCTTTGTTTACTTCAATCCTCCTTTCTGACTTCCTGGTGTCTCCCGTCCCTGTTGGAAACTTGGAAGCATCCAGTTTTTATTGTCATAAATTCTAATGCCTAATGCTAATGCTAACGCCTAATGCTAAAAAAAATCGTTTTCGTTAGATTACTTCTGCGGGTCCATTAATTATTAATGTAGTACGTGCGGATGAATTATGACAATAGATTTAACTAATAATTTTATCAAGTATATTATAGCCGATAGCTATATATACCGTTTTGATGGTGGGTACGTGCACAGATACTATATGCCATTTTATAGATACCAAAGGTTTGTCTTAAATCCACAGTGCAGAAGAAATTTATTGGATGATACCTGGTAGCATTGTAATTATGTATTTCTTATATTTTTTTAGTTATTATTATTTTCCGGAGAACTGCGAACTCATTCCTCTTCAAAACTTTCACCATAAATTTTGTCATACCTATACTCAAGTTCAGTTGAGCTACGAAATCAGAGTATGTGGATTGTGGATAGCCTGCTCCTGGCTTTTTATGCATCATTAATCATCGTAATCACAACAGCATTAATGCCCACATACTTGCGAATATGGTCATCGTTTCCTGTTTACCCAATTCATAGTTGTTTTTTTTTCTTGAGCCGGATCGGGCATAGTATCCGTATCGTATCGTGTCTGTCAAATGAGTAGAGTAGGTATGGAAATCATTTGTGCCTACAAGCGAAATCGCTGGAGCCTAATTTTAGTGTTATTTTTAGGCACGTTCAAGAAGAAGCAATTCTACACAATTTCCAAAATTCCAAGTAAGTTGCGTTACTTTTTCCCTTTGCTCTTTTAGTTTTTGTTTTTGAATTGCTGCTTTCGCCAAAAAAAGAAGCTCCAAAAACATTTTTGTACCCCTGCTCACTATCACTTCGATCTCGAAAAGAGAGCAACATCATGGATTCGAGTAACGTTCAAAAAGCACCTCCAGTTTCTCCTTCCGTCACTCAGGATGAATCGACATTTCGTCTTGACTCTGAAATCGAACACAAGATCAATCTGGCTCGGCGCATGCATAAAATCGCTTTTTTGTCAGGAAAGGAGAGATCATTCTTTCCCGAGGATTGTGGCCATTCTAGGTTTGGTCTGAAGAATAAACCTTTTGGAGATCCTAGTATACCTCCTCCGCAACTCTACGAGCCACCAGACAAAGATAGACTTCACAAACCTGTTAGCCTTAAAGGATACGGCATTGGAGGCCTTTCTACCCCGAGATTCAAAAGTCTCGAAAGTAACTTGAAGAATCCGGCTCCAAATAAGTACCAACTCGGGGATCATGCTTTCTTAGGAAAAGAACATCGATTTCCCCCACAAGTTTGGATGAGCTACGGGTTAATCAATAGAAACGAACCGATTAAAAAGCAACTTGCCAACGCTAGAGTAAGCGACAAATTGACTTCACTTTGGAATAAATGTCAGCAAGTTCGGGCTCCTTTTATGACATGCATGAAACGACCGAGATTTGGAAAACCACCCAAATGGAATCTTGCTGGGTAACTATCTATTCTAGAATTTCTAGCATCATTTTGCCCAATTTTTTAAAAGTGCTCTGCATTTAATGAATATTTTTATTAATTGTTCCAGGCCGGGTCATTACGGTGTTGGTAGCTTCAAACCACCAAAATCATATGTTAACAATTCATTCATGAGGGGTCCCGTCAAGCTCAATCCTCCCACCAAGCTTCATTGCTCGTACGGGCCAAAAGACTCATGTGTAGAATGCGGCAAAGAACTTGAAAGCAGTGAAGATTATTATCGAGCCAAGTTTCGATTACGACTCCCATCTCCTGTCGGGGCAGCCAATGCAGATAACGACGAAGAAGAAATTATTCCGAAAGCTATTAATAAAGATGACGAAGCGCCCCCCAAAAGAAAAAGAGTCCTACTCTGCCGGGCTTGTCATTGCAAAGCTCTCCGGGGTGAAAGTAAATATTGGCCACGGAAAATGGAAGTGGAATGGCTCTTCGAAAAGACCAGACATTGCGGCTATATACACGAGCACAATGGTCTCCCTGATTTCACAGAGAAAGCCTCGTGCTATTGGACCAAGCGGTTAGCAAGAAAAGAGACGATGCTTGATAAGTATTATCCTGACAAATGTGAAAGGAGAATGCTGAAAAGGAAAACGTAGAGGAAGGAAGGAGAAAGAGCGTTAGGTTAGTCGTCTCAACTCAGTTTCTAGAGTGAAAGTTGCACCGTCCGAAACGTTATAGTGCGGATGCAGTGCAGGAGTTCGAGCTAGTGAGCAGGAGGACGTCTGGCTGGAGTATTGTAAAAAAACAGGCGATACATATAAGCACGTGTTTTTAATTATGTATAAGCCGAGTCATACTTTAAGGAAGATTTAGGTAAATCATGCATGAAAGCTGCAGCAGCTACGTTAGTACGGTATTTGTAATATTATGGAGTCTTAGCAAAAGGGCAAACTATGAGTTGTATGTCGCATCGAATATGTATGTAATTGCTTATCATCATATCATAAAGTAAAGATAGAAACACTAGAAATAAATTTCGTACGTTAATTTTTGTAGTCGTTATGCTAAAATGCATAATATGATCACAATCGAATAATAAAAATGAAAATGATTATTTCGCCAATCTTATTGTTTAATTTTAAACACAGGAAGACTGATTTAAGAAACGCTGAAAATTAGATTTATTTTACCTCTTCATAATTGATTAGTACAAAATCGAATCAATAAAAATAGGTAGAAAAGGGTACTTTCATTTATCTGAATTTACACATCATTAGCTTATAATATTTACATACTACCCTACGAGCTCTGCTTGATTAATTACACAGCGATAGAAGTAACGATAGAACACGTATCGTATAATAACGCTCAACGTTCTACCCATTCTTTTCAGTGATTATAAAAGTTGACCACTTGCTACATTTGATTTTTGAGGCAACCCCATCCCAAGATTCATCGACTGGTTTAGGTTCTGCTGATGAGTCCACAAATCCCAGTCCAGCCTGCCCCTCGTGATTACGACCCCATGAGAATACGCGCCCACTTTTAAGAAGCGCGACTGAATGTCTAGATCCGGCTGCGACATCAACTACGGGATCTTCCGCAGAACCTAAATCCACTGGAAATGGATAATTTTTGCTGGTTAAAGACGCATTGTGTCCCAACTGTCCAGATTCATTCCAGCCCCAAGTATAGATATCACCGTCCGAAGTAAGAGCTAAAGTGTGCCACCCTCCACACACCACTCGAATGACAATACATGGCAAATCATCAAAAAATTCAATTCTTTTCGGCAGCTCCACCATCGACATCAAGTTTATTTCGCCATCTGAGCTAGCTGCGATTTCAGATCTTCCACAGTTACCCCAGTTCCAAAGTGCTCCAGTGTCTGATAATGCGACAAAGTGGCCGTAACCGACGGAAAAATCTACTATGAATTTTTCGGGGAACTCCGCAACACTTTCGACGTTATTCTCTATCTTCACTATCCGGCTTAAATCTGAAGAAGATTGAAGCCCATAAATGTAGTCTTCGTTTGCGACTATTTTCTTGAAAGGTACATCGGCCAGTTCTGCTGCCAATTTTACTTCCGTTGTTTTTAGGCTTACTGCTTCTCGTGATTCTTCATCCGTTTCTAGACGCACTCTGTACAATCGGTTGTCTTCGGATAATCCAACTATCGAATTTTTATTCGAAGCCACTTGGCAGATGCGAAGAGCCGAACTGAAAATTTGAGTTTCGGATAAGCCGAGGCCATTCAAAAACCAAGAATAACTAGTCTCGGAACTTGTTTTCTGATACACAGCGAAAAAATGCGAGAAGTCAACATTAACATTTGAGATCGCTTCAGGTGTTCTAAATATCTTATTGGCATTGCCTGAAATACAGTGAAGGCAGTTGTACAAATCTGTGCCACAAAAATAAGTGCTCGCCATAACTTACGATTAAGTACAAATTGAAGAAAAAAAATTAAGGAAATTACAATCTAGCTTTCTTACAATAGCTTATAAGACTAAAATTACAAAGGTACTTTGAATCTCTAAACGAAACAATTTACATTATTGAGAAGAAAACTTAAGTTCCCAAAAAGGACCATCATTTTCCCAACAACTTTTCCACCGGCTCATACTGCCAATCAGTTTTCTCCAACTTCTCAGCCTCGCGTCGTAGAAACGTGATCCTTTTAGCGTGTTCGTGTGTATCCAGTTTGATTTTGCTGGAGTCAGCAAATAAATTGGTGTTGAAGCGAATGAGTAGTTTATCTTCGGGAGGGGTAACTGAAGATGACCTTGAAGTCGATGCGTCAGCGGATGAATTAATGTTGATTATGTCCGGAGACGTGGCGTTTCTACTCATAGCAGAAATGGTGCGTCCACAGAGGTTGTTTTATAAGCAAGTTGGGCTGATTTTCCAATATTCTATTCAATTCTAAAGGAATGCTAGAAAAAAGAACATTTCGATGCTTTAAGTATATTAATCTAATCGATTTCAATTGGCCCACTCAGTACGGCATTCAAGAACATTATGTGATCAGTGTCAAATAAAATTAACTTACCTTTGCCTTAATTTCAGAAGTCTATTATTGAATTGGGTAGAGTTGATTTGATTTAATCGTGTACAAGGTTGGGTAGTAGTAGTTCTTTCTACGTTGTACAAGTCAGAATTTACTTTGAAATACGATTCTAAATCAGAGAACAAAATCCACTTTTATTTTACGACAGAATGTTATAAGTCTTTCATGAATATGAGGCGAACAAAAGAAATTTTAATTCCAAGTGAGAAATAATTTCGCATATTACATTATACCCAAGATAGAAAAATAATTAAGGTATCTCGTCTCTCACTCAACGAACAGCTGCAGCTTACTGTGGCAGTGAGAGTGGGGCACACTGACATTAATAAGAAAAAAGCCGCTGAAAAATGGCACGGTAGAATAGCAGACGATAATCGCATTAAAATTCCTCTCTTGTCTGTTGGAATTTGAAATATACCGAGAAGTCACTGTTTTCTAAATGCCTTTATTCAGTTCGACAGCAGTTTGTGTTAACTTAACGTCGACAATACGTTCGAAACGTTATTCCATACTCAATATTCCATACTTCCATTATTTAGTTGTTAGTAAACAAGCATGAGCACGTGACAATTGCATCTAGTGTCTGTCTGGAATCTGGACAGTGTCAGTTCTTGACTCTTGAGAAAGTAAAATAGAAGCATGTGCTTTTTGCTTGGGCGTTAACAAATTCTAATTGCAAGCTTTTTTTACCATAAGATATTATAATTTTTCCTTTTTATCCATTTGAGATATTGTTTGCCGTAAATGTGGAGTAATATATGTTTCAAAGTCATTGTAAGAACCTTTACTCATGAATTAAAATTTATTTCGCGACAATCTGGACGCAATATATCTTCAACAAGCTTCGAAATGTCGGAAGCTGTCAGCGATGAAAGTAGAAAGCTAGGAAAAGTAGAAGATATGGAGGTTGAAGTTGATTCTGACAAATCTGCAGTTGGAATTGAATACAAGAACAGCTCCAATGAGGCAGAAAAAAGTGTTCGTGGAAATCGTGGAGACGGCGATGTGACCGGGGAAAAGATTAGAATCATTTCAGAGGGGAAAGTTCAGATTCCTCAAGGTGTCAATATATTTTACAATCCAACCCAGGAATTCAATCGAGATATCAGGTAATGATTATTGTTAACAAAACTGATTCTGTGGAGGCGTTTATGAAATGTAAACGTGGAGTAAACGTTATTGATTATACTTTTCTGATTTCTCAGCACTTTGGCTATCGATACGTTCATCGCGAATGAAGGCAAGGTAAGGCGAACTGAATTGTAGATTTTTACGCAACCCATCACAAGCTTTTTTAATAACAATTTGAATACCTTTTTTGCTGTAACTGTTTTTCATTAAGCCTCATTGGCAATGAGTCATTGCTCTCGTGAATTTTTACTTTACAGACTAATTACACCATTTTAGAAGCCATGTCAGCTTCTGGAATCCGTGCCATTCGATACGCAAAAGAATTGAATGGAGTGAGAAAAGTAATTGCCAATGATTACTCTTCTGCTGCAGTTGAAACTATCAGAAGAAATGCCGAGAGAAATCAAGTTGAAGAAATAGTTCAACCATCTTTTGCAGATGCAAGGTCAGTTGAGCTAAGAAATTTTTTTTTGAAAATTGCTCAAAAATATTTTTTTAAAAACTCTATCTAGCGTCAAAATGAATGAGTGTCGCAACGTGCCCACTATAGTTGATCTTGACCCATACGGAACCCCAACACCATTCTTGGACGCCGCGGTGCAGGTACATATAATTAAGATCCAAGTTTTATTTATCCGTATCACTGGCACCAGACTAGACCCTACTATAATTCGTATAATTGTGTGTGACCCTACCAGATTTGTGAATTTTTGTTTTAGTGTGTTGAAGAAAATGGTATGTTATTGGTGACCGCTACTGATATGGCTACATTAGCCGGAGGGAACCATGCTGAATCTTGCTACGCAAAATATGGATCTATGTCACTTAAGTCTAAAGCGTGTCATGAAATCGTAATTCCTTAAATCAGTGCTGTAGTACCTTATCTTAGTAAACCTTATAGTCCTAAAACCTTATCTTACTAAATTAGTACTTATCTTAAGTCCTTTCTTTCTTTTTATCTAGGCTTTGAGAATTGTAGTCAACACTGTTCAGAATGTTGCAAATCGTTACGGTCGCGTGGCTCTGCCGCTTCTCTCCCTGAGTGTTGATTTCTACATTCGGTTATTTTTCAAAATATACAGGAGTCCTAAAAAGGCGAAATTAAGTGCATTGTACGGAGATTAAGCTTAATTTAAACTCTGTGATGCCAGTATTGCGAATGTAATATTACATGAATTGGGGGTTAATAAATTGCAGGAATGCGTCAATGATTTATCAATGCACCGGTTGCAAAAGTATTTCGTTACAAGGCTTGGCGGCTAGGAAGAAAGGCCACATTAGCTTTGCCCAGGGACCACCGGTCTCACAAAAATGCCAATTCTGTGATTCGACGCATCATGTATGTTATTATTATTTGTATGATGTTGCTTTTCCTTCATTACGTTTGGATTCAATTTTAAGTTAATAGCAATAAATATATTCAGGTCGCTGGTCCCATCTGGTCAGGTCGGATTCATGATCACGACTTCGTGGACAAAATGATTAATAACTTGAATGGAAAGTACTCATATTTAGGAACGTGTGAAAGGATTAAGGTAAAAATACGGAACAGCCAGTGACTAATTTTTTCATGTTATCCATATGTATGTCTTTGTCTGAGTATTTATAAATCTATGATGTATTTATTTATATATATTTAAGGGTATGCTTGGTTTAGTGAAGGAAGAACTGATTGACACTCCATTGTTTTATGAGATCTCCGAGCTCTGTTCTGTTGTTAAAGCGTCGAGCATGCCAATGGTTCAAATGAGGTATGTACCGACCACTTTCTACTCTTGAACACCTTTGCTCAAATAATGACAAACTTAAGCTTCATGAACGTCGTTTTAAATTTCAAGGTCCGCCATCATGAATTTAGGATATCAAGTTTCCCTTTCCCATACGGCACCTAACACAATAAAAACGAATATCCCAAACAACGCATTGTGGGACATTCTAAGGGTATGGAGACTTCAATCAAACCCTAAACCTATTCAGTCAGAAACGATTGGGCACAAGATTATGTCAAAAGAATCAACTACGAAAAATGTAGACTTCACCATACGAGAGGATGCGAAACCCCTCTCACAGCAAATGAATTTATTGAGATATCAAGTCAATCCTGAGAAATTTTGGGGCCCCGGAACAAGAGATGCTTTTAAGGCACAAGGAGAGCAAGGTCCTACTAAACGTGAATTAAATCAAGGGAAATACAAGAAAAAGAATAATACGAAAAATAATGTGAAAGACGAGACGGCAATCGTTTGAGTAACAAAAGTGTTCTTTACCGTTCTTCGAAGTTAATCAATTTACAATTGTATTCTGTTTGAAATAAATATGACCTGACCTGAGCTGGATTTAAAGTTTTAACAGAACCTTCAGTCTGTAGTGTAGTGTAGTATTTATTTTATTTCACTACAATAAATTCTTCAAGTTTACAATTTAAAGCCTGTATGAATCGCAGTGACACCAAAAGTTAAATTTTCATAAGTTACGAAACGAAATCCTGCTAGTTGAATAATGGCTTTGAAATCTTCCTGATTGGG
>JAHZNI010001541.1:0-14850 GCA_027744415.1 Seira ritae | reverse complement strand
CGTTCGCTCCTATGAAGTTTCCGCTCCTTCGGAGGTATATTATTTTTATGAACGCTAGTGAAATAAAAAAGTTCAATGAATTTGAATATTACATTGGAGCTTCAAACTGAGATAAAGAAAAAATGGAAATCAATGTGGATTATGGTGGATATATATAACAGATATATATGTATCACTTTCCTTTTTTCATCATTTCCATAACAATACTCATTTGAAATTCAAAAGTTCATTGGAACTCGAAAATGAGCGCAATCCTTCAGGAATTCTAATATTGGTTGTGGCACATATCGTTTCTGAACCAATTTGTGTCAAGCGCGATTTCAGATTCGATCAATAATACTCTGAGCTTATAGACTTTAATTTTGACTGGCGTTTACTTTTCACTCGAGGAGAAGGCACAATGTGGCGTCATCTCCTTACTGGTTTTTGTCAAAATCTCCATCATTTGTAAATGGGGACGAGAATTTACCCAAAAACCGCATTGAGCCGATGTATACTGAAGTTCGACAATCATCAAAATTAAAATTTCCTATGAAATTTTGCACACTTTTAAGAACAAAAGTCGAAAGAAACTAGTTAATGAAATAGGATTTCCATCCTTGGAATTTAGCGAGCGAGCTTTAGCTCTAATTCTCCTTTCACTCTTCGTAAATCTATTATTTGAAAAGGATAGAACGAGAAAGACGGTGGAGTGAACGAATAGTCCAATACCCACTTCTACCAAGTTTCTGACAAAGGAAAATTCCAAATTGATATAGTTATTCCTCCACTTCATTCACACTTTATTTGCCCCTCTACTTTAAATCGAGCAGAGTGAAAGTGTTTTCACTACTATAATATGTAAATGCTATTATAAGCAGGCGAAAGGAAGCTACTCAGTGTATTGCATTGTACTTTACAAGCATCGCTTGCTACTGATACTTCTCTCAAAGAATTGGAAAATTGCATGAGCAAGGTTAATCCCAAAAGACCACTAAAAATACTATCTTCTGACAAGTGTAACAGTGCATGTGCGAACATATCCCAGAGTAGATTGGAATCTGAGGTGCCTCAGAGGAAGTTTTTACAGTCAAATTTCATCGATCTACTTTCTCCTTTCAGTATGCATATGCATACACATGTTTAGCCGGACCAACCGGAAAGAAAAGAATGAACTGACTTGGATGGGATGATTATGATATGATGTGATATTGCAGTTGCGGCTTATGATCATGATCACAGATAAGGGTAGCATCACCCTTCACTTTATTATGAAGTGGAAATGACGTCGCCGCCGCGATACACAAGAATTATATAAGGTGCAGTTTTAGCCAGAAAAAAACCTTTAAAGTAAACAACAATACATACCAACAATGTCCAGCCATTATCATAATAATAATATGCTTTCATCTCTAGTAAATGCAGTGAAATAAACCATAAAGAGTGTTACCTCCCCGAATAACTTTTTATTTGGCTATGCTATAATATCCATTGGGCTGGGAGCATAGCAGCACTAGCACTAACATTTTCCATGACCTCACTTCATATCATATCATATCACATCACTTGATTTGAAGAAATTGTCAGAGAAGCGCATCTACAAGCTAACATCACATCGAGCCAAAAACTCTGCGGAATTTGTCAAAGGGCCACTTGCTCTCACCGAATCTTTGTTGTCGACTCACCCTCTACTTTCCCAAATAAAATTCTTGCATGCAGGACTGTGCTTTTGCAATAATCGTGGTTACCGGATCAGGAATCAAGATAAGATGAAAAAATCTCTGCTGAAACTAGAACTTATGCTCAAAATTTTCATTCTTTTTCGTAAATGGACTTCACTTATTCAAGATACTAATCTTATTACCAGTATTTGGCTTTTTATCCTGGAGAAAAATGATGATGGTGATGGTAACTACATTCGGTTGCTATTCTAAAGCCATGAAATAACAACAAAAGGAGCATACAACTACATTTCTTCCCCTTGGATTTTTGGATAGCAACGCAAGAGTAGTGGTATGTATGGTGGTGGTGGTGGTGGCTACTCTCTGCACCCCAATAAGTTCAGTTCCAAAGAGCATACAATTTTTTGTGAATCCTCTTTATTTTTTCCTTCCTCTTTCGCAAGGTATAAAGCTCAAGTAGAGAAAGGAAGTTAATTCAAGCCACTTATTTCCTCTTTCACATTCACCTTTTCACTTTTTCAATTGAAGATAATGGATGAATGGGTGGATCCACGACGAATGGATACTACTTGTAAGTACTACATAGTACGTACGTGCACTCTGATTTTTCATATGGAGCCGGATTATGGATTATGATTTTCACCCTAGAACCAGAAAATAAGCTCACGAGATTTTTCCTTCTCTAAGCCTTAATCATGTATTGAAGCGATGGTTGACAGGAAAGGTTGTCATCTCATCATTTTCTCGGTCCACTTGTAATTTCGCCATTCCATCTTCCCTTCTTCGTTACCATAGTAGCGTCACATGAAGTATGAAGCATAATAATGGCATTAAAAAGAGTCAACGAGTCGTGCCGTGACCCTTTCTTTGCTTTCCCTCCATTATTACCAACAGTGGCAGCATTAAAAATGTGTACTTACTTATTTCTCCTGAAAAGCTTTCTTCCCCTGGACAAGAAAAAAAAGAATCATTATCATCCCCTTCCCCATTTATTTTTAAGACCTGAAAGAAAATGTGAAAGCGTAAGATTTTTTTCTTTGCGTTTTCAAATGGACGGATGGGTATTACATTACGTTTCATTATACCATTTTATTATCACTCTGTGGAGCAAGAAACGAGAGAAGGGAGAAGGAGTCTTTCTTGTCATGCTATCATGAGCCAGTGACTGACGTGAATGACCGATGTATCTTAACAAAAGGGGGTAATATGATCTCTAAGGTTCAATCCTCTCTTTCGCGTTCATCATTAAAAAACTTCCTCTTCTTCTTTTCAGGGAAAGATGTAATAGGAATCCTGGCAATGCAATAATGAAAAACCGTCTTTCGATGGAACTTACAATGTTACAAATTTTCGTCGCCTTTTCAAGTATTATTTTTCAGAAAATAAAGACGAAACAGAGGGGTAGCAATAGCATATTATAGTCATACATTCTAGACTTTATTTTGGTTCGGTCAGTTTGGTAAATTCCTTGCTGCTAATGTTTCTACCTTGCGCACCCGTTAATTTTGAAAAAGGAAGCCAACTGATTTTTTAGAAGTGCTACCTCGTGTCCACTTTCCCTTCTTCCGTGAAAGGCGTAGGAAAGACCACCAGGTTACTTCCCTTCCTTTTTCCTTATTGTTCCCATGGAAGTCAGAAAGCTGTCCAGCGATAAAAGATTCTTGAAAAAAATGTGTCATAACTTCTTTTACAAATGTCTTTAGCCCCTCCACTTTATTTCCTTTCTCTTGTTGTTTTTTCTCCCTCTCAAAAGAAGAAACTTTTTTGTGGGCCACTACGGACCAGACATCATTCAACATCAGTCAAACATTACTACATTCTCTATACCTACGGCATCCTTTTCATCTTTGTTTTTTTGGAATGGTCAGCTTCTCTCCGTATTCTATGAAGAGATAATGGCCCATGGTCTTTGGTCCACTCCACCGGAAGGGAAATAAAAAGTTGAGAGGAATGGCAAACTCAATGGCTATCATATGAGCAGGAAAAGGAACGATAATCATTGCTCTGTTACGTTACGCGTACACAGATCATTTTTTCAGTGGTTTTATGGTCTTCCTGTGCTCTCATATTCATCAACCATTAGTTCACTATCTTTCCCGTATCGTATCGTGCACCTGCATTTTCTCCGTGGACATGTTAGAGATTTTGTGGTGCATTTCACTGTCAGAACTCTGAAATTCTGCTGCAGGACTTCAGAACATATCATCACAATCATTATTTTTTTCCCCAACCTAGTAAAAAATTAGTATCTGGGAGGAGAGAGTGGAAAATGCTGTTTCCATCCCTCATATAATCTTTGGACCTTTTCATGGTGTCATCATCATCAAACTTTATTTTACAAGGAAGTCAGGAAAAAAGAAACTATCACTGTCTTAGTCATCATCATCATCACCAGCAGCAGCAGCAGAATAATAACACTTAACCTTAACACCAATGTAGTGAAAGCAGGAAGAAAGAGCCACGTCCCCGCTTTCCAGTACAGAGACGATAACAGTGCCCATTTCTGTTCATGAATGAGCGCTCTTCATGTGGCCATTTACCAATGCATATTGCAATCAGCAGAATGATGACGATGAGGGAAACATATCGTGTTGCGTTGGCGTTGTTCTTTCCACTTTAACTATGAAGGTTAACTAATGTTTTGTAGGTGTCGTCGTCTACTGAGAAAATCAACATTTCTGAAACCACATGGGGGATTTTCACATGAACAATTTCCATGTTACGCTGACTCCTCGACATCTTCTTTTATTATTTCAGTCAAGACAAATCACGCGTTTCCATTATGAAAAGCAGATATATGTATCAGCTTGAAGTTTGACTGGACAGCATTCTTCCTGATACAGTGATGTGATGATGATGATGATGACATAATAACCAAACATATTTTCCCTAGTATTATATTTAGACCTGCAACCAGTATATCTATCAAATGCATGAGTAATGTTACTATTATTGTTTTTATTTGTATTACTTCTCATATCAGTGAAAATTCAGGCGGATGAAGGGCTGGATCACTTAGAGTCTTGAACAAAGATGATTGTTTAGTTTGATGACGTTGTCTCGTCCTCTCAACCATATATGCAAACTACTGCATATCAAATAAAATGTTCGAACGAATTTGTTTGACGACTTTTGCAGAACGATGAGAGGTGATCCGAAAAAGGCGTTGTCATTTCGACACATAGCACCTGCTAAGATTTTGTAGGATCTTACGTTCTATGCATTATTATGGCTAGCGTCATGAACGGTCATGCAAGGCCTATGTAGAGGAGAGGAGACGAAAAAGGTTTTTTCCTGCTTTCACTTTCCAACCCCTTACATCCTCTACGGATTTGATTGTACGCGTGTATTTCCAAGATAAAACAAAAAGCGGTTTAAAAGTCGTATTATTGACCAGTGTTGAAAATCCCATTAAACACAAACCGACTACTGGTTTTTTGAGCCGATGTTAATGGCTTATTTAAGACCAAAACCAAGCTTCTTCTTCCCTTTCAGCTCCCCCATTGTTTTATGCGCTTTCACGGGAATAAATATGTGTGGTAATTTTTTCCTTGAGTTCATCTTGCTTCCAGAAAACAAAACAGATTAAAAATGTCGAAATCCATTTCCTTCTCCAATTTTTACTGGGAAACTATATCTTCATTTATTTTTAAGTCAAAGTTACACACGCCTCGCAATTTACGCTTTTCTCGTGAGCAAATCTGAGACGAGCTTACCCTCATCTTCAACCGATTTTTTCCCTTCCATCAAGAAAAAAAATGCTTTCATGTGGAATATGTCATCATATCCATTCTCAGGCCAGACTCCACTTTCATTCCAAAGCAAACACAGGAGAAAAATTATTATTACAAAAGTTCATTTGTAAATGTCCAGTTGCTTAAGTAGTAACAGCTGCCATTGCTTCTTTCCTAAGCTCATGCATACTCTTTATGATCATTTTCGCTTGAGTTTGTGCCGTATCGCCATCCTAAAGAATTTTCTTGTTTTTGTTAAGTCATGTTTGTGGAATGTTAAGTTTCCCGGGAAATCTTTCGTTCATTCGAATCGAGCATCACTGCTCTTAGGGATTTGAAATGGTATTTCGGGTTGAGCAAGTTCGCAATTAAGTAGCTCAACTTAAAACGGCTGGAGTGAGTGAAGCAGTATTGGAAGGAGATAATGGTAAAAAATTAGCTTTCTTCAGATTTAACGCGCTTCATTTATTTGGAGAATTCGACTTCAATCCCCACATGCGTAATTATGTGTGTGGAGTATCTGAACGGAAAAATAAATGTTTCTTAAGGCCATTTTGTCATCTGTTTGCTCGAGTACCTTTAGTTAACGACAAGAGAAAAAACATGGATGGGATTATTCAACCCCGCTAGATTATGAATTAGTTCTAAGCTCTTCATTTTCAATTTTTCTAATAAGCTATAATTCGTTCTTTTTTCAAAAAATTCTTAACATAATGAGAAACATTGTATTCTTTATAAATGTGAACACAGACAAACGGAGACTGGAAAGCAAATTCATATTGTGAAGCAAAAAGTTTTGACTGTGTCAGGAATCGAACCTGAGACTCTCGCTATCTGGGTATTATCTACGTCTATATTTTTTTGGGAATTTTATTAAATTTTGCGGTCTGCTTTTTTTGTAATTTTTTATAATGTGACTGTTATAAGGGAAAAGGCTATTGTTAGTTCGATCCGGTGGGCTATACGGTCATAAATCAGATATCGGGCAGGCAGGTGGATAATTTTTAAGTTGTTTGAAGACAACATTACATCAAATCAAATATTATAGCAGTAGAACTACTAACCAGGTCGAGCGTTTAACCACTACACTACACAGTCACCTACAAACTCTGCTAGTAATTTTTGGGCATTTATTTCACCTGAATTTGTGCGAACGTAAATGCGCATGTGCGTGTCTCCCGCGCCTGCGCAATGCGTCCAAGTCGAGACGTAGTCATGAATGTATGTGTGAATGTGTGCTCCATTCATGCTACGAAGCAAGAATGGAAAATCCCATAAAATGATTCAAAGAAACTCCGAATCGATTATGCAATTCAAGCCGAGAGCAAAGCGAGATCATTTTACAAATAATGTCATCGAAGAAAGATTGTATGCAGTCGCAATGTGCATTATTGCAATGCAGTCCTGAAGCCAGGATTCCGGATGACTTATTAGTCCACAATCGTGTAGACTTTACATGCAGCTCTGATGAATAACGCACGAGGCTCGAGTTGTTTAAAATGTTGACGGAAGAGAGAGGAAGGAATTTTTCAAGATTTCCCTTGTCACAATGCACCTCGACAAGTGCAACGGATGCAAAGAGGAAGGAAAGGAGAATGATGAATCAGAAAGAAGTTATTTTCAACAGGATAAAGCTCTAGATAAATTTGGTCTGGGAGGAAGAGGTGCATAATCGTGAAAGTCTAGTCTAGTAACTCATATCGGTCCACACACACGCACATTTAGTTTATGCGCTCTCCAAGGAGGAGAGAAGGCTCTTTTTCTGCCTCTCTCTCTCTCTCTTTCGAGAAAATCTCTTCCGTAGCCTACGCCACAAAAAACATCTCTCTTTCCTACTTTAAGAGGAGATGAGATGAAGTGTTGTTGAGATGAGAGATGAGCTCAGTGATGGATTTTCTACGTGAGGAAAAGCCGTGCATTTTCATAAAACATAAAAAAGGGAGAAAATCCGGAAGTACGTGTGCATCATGTGGCATGGCATGCGTGTATGTATATGTATATGGATGGAACTGACTGCAATGCAATATGCCAAAACCGTTTCTTCAGATTTTATGAGAAAAAGGTTGTGTGTGGGAAGTAAACAAATAGCATGAAAGATTGATGGATGCCGTGGAAACAAAAACACAAAGTTAGAGGGAGGAAACCGGTGTTTTGAGGTAACCTTGTCCTTTTGTGTTGTCTCTCCATGGTTGCGGTAGAAAGAATTGAGCCCCTGGCTGCGCCGAAGTTTTCACGGAAAATACATAATTATATTGAAAGCATCAGGAAAATGAGGAGTGCGGGGGAGCGGAGCACGTACTACACACACCTTCTTCATCCTTCCATCTGTAGAATGAAAAATTCTTGTAGAAAATGAAAATTGAGTCAAGATGATGATGGCTATGAATGAGCCTCTCAAAAAATGCCTCCGACTTAAGGAGGATGAAGTAGTGTATACGAACAATAGAAAATATTGAATTCATGATGACATGAGCATAGCAATAGCAGGAGGAAATACTCGTCTCAGGATGGAAAGGTGAGAGCGGAAGAGTGCTCATCTAATCTTTACCTTAAGCTGAAAGGGACATAAACTCAGCTCCTCACCCAACAACTTTTGTTTACAAAGCATCAATTTAATTAACGTAATTACATAATTCAAAACTGAAGCTTGATCTGCTTGATACATAGTCGAAGAAAATACAGACAACGATAGCGAGTGGGAACTGGAATTTTAAAGTAGGTATCAAGTTCAAGCTCCCACTTTCCCCTCTACGCTTTAAATGCAAATTAATTTTGAATGTTTAAATTTTTATGGTTAATGAAAATGCTGTTCATGTGTTCATCGTCCTCAATAATAATATGGCATGGCTTAATTCAGGGGTTACGTTTTCACCATCATTTCATTTCTCCTCATGTTGAGCGAACGTGATGTGGATGTGATTATTATGATCATCATCGTGAGTTAAACAAACACTATGAAAATTTCACCAACATCACCATAATCATTTGTTTCACCAAGAAATTCTTTTTACTCCTATTCCTTCTTCGACGTGGAGGGAACTGAAAAGGGGAAAGTTTATTTACTCTAAATTAATTCTCACTATAATACAACTGCTTCCTCTCGTCAGTCGTCTAATCTTTACGCGGGGCCTAAGCCATTGGTACAAGTTTGGTTTTGGTTCTAAATTGAAGGCAGGAGCGCGAGCACATGGAAGAATGGAACTCATAACGTTTAAAATTAAACCCTTTCACTTTTTAAATATGTCAAATGATTTCGTCATATAAAAAAGTTATAGATTGCAGCTTTATCTTAATGTTTCCAGCCAAATTAAAGCTCGAGTCGAGTCATGTTAATGTTATTCCAAGCAAGCTTTGAGCCACCTATTTGGAGCTAGTACATTTATTTTCGATGACTTCATCATCCCTTTCCCATGAGCAGTACGTAACCACATATTATTATTTCTGGTTGTATAGATGCATGTATTACTATACATACGCTGTTGGAGTTGTTTCCCCCTCATCAACCCTTCTTGCTCATTTCAACAGGATTATATATAGAAACAACTTTATTATTATTATTGTTATTAAGGTCTAAAAATAAGTGGCTCTATGTTCGTCTGCAGGTCTAGGTCGATCCTTTGTTTTTCATGAAAATAAAATGTCATTGGCTTTCCCCTTGCTCCATGGCATATATGTAGTTCCCATGCATTTCCCCATTTAAATATGCATGTTTTCCTTGTTGCAACGGAGGATGGAACACAAATGCGTAGTAGTTGGAGTTGGAGGACTTACCTTCCCACATTTTCATTTCCTCTTTTGAAAATCATTGAACCCCTAATACTTTCAAGTAATGAATAGGTTGAGCATCGCACTGACAGTTATTGCAGTGTAGAGTAGAACGATATAGGAATAATCATCAACATCATCATAAAGCATAACCATAAAAAATAATAAGAGCATTAGCAGAAGAGAGAGCAACGAAAATTCCTGGATTAGTACGAATGTGAGTTTCTGCTTAATGCAAATTCAAACTGTGAATTGTCGTAACTTTTCATTCTTCACTCCAGCCTTTTGTTTCAATAATTTTAAGTTGGGAGAATGTCTAATTGGTTTGGCTTATTGTAACTGTACTTCCGAAAACCGAAAAAGCATGCCATGCTTCTAGATTCGAGTATGTCACACGAAATGAATTGCTGATTCCATTCTTCATCATGTCATTGGAAACATAGTTTCTGTTGAAATGAAGGCACCTGCAATGCAATAGCTGAAATATATTTGGAGAAGACAATTTAATATATTATGCTGAAGTGAAGTGATATTGCAACCCTCACCATTATCAAAATTGTAATTGTCGCAATGAATATCTACACAAATTGAAACGTGTTTCATTCGAGGAACAATAGAACTCTCTCTCTATTATGATCCCTGATTAAAACAATTATCTAGGTATATTTACGAGAATGAACGTGTGTTCCTCAGGAAGAGGAAAGCAACGTTTCGCATCAAAGACTGGACAAAGGCAATGCACATCCATCGATTTTACCATGAATTAGGAAAACAGGAACAGGAAAACCATACCGTTTTCCGGCAATAAATTTTCGTGTAGCTTCTCAGTGGTGATATTGGGCAAGTAACCGATGCAACATAATAATCATATCATCCTACCCACCAACTAGGCAAATCACAAAAACTATATTTATTCGACCTCAACATTTGATCAACCAACCAAAGAACAAAGTCACTATTTGAAGTCATTTGATCATCAATACAACAAAGTCATTTGATTTTTGAATAATGAAAGTTGAATTACATGAGATTATATTCGTATCGTAATTGCACAAAACGCCTTGACCGTTAAAGTATTTATTTGATGTAATTTGATTTTGGTTGAAATTCGTTGCAAATGGGCAAAATATAATAATGCATTTTGCTGAAGAAAAACGGACCATGGAAAATTGTTCATTCGATTTGACTGCTAATTAATTCAGAGTCATGCACTTAATTTGCTTGAAAAATTAATTATTGTTAGGAGCAGCTAAATATGTCGGTCTTTTGCATGCATCGACAACTCTACAATCGTCCCATTTCAATTTGCGTTTCTCTGACCTTCTTCCTTATGCATTGATAACTTGGTGGTAGTTTCTAAAATTTCGATAGTACTATAATGATTGATTATACTCAATTTCTTGAAATGTGACTTGCGCTGTCTCTAAATCATGAACATATTGCTTCGAATATATCGGAACACCTTTAGATATATAAAGGTGTAGATAAGTTTTCCTTTTACCGACTTGGCAATTCCATCTTCATTCTCTCTCTGACTTGATGTCAGTAATCATCTCAACGCTGAGATTGTTCAGAAATTTTAAAATAGATCTCCTTTCCCGTTTTTTTAAATCTTTTTTCTGCTTCCTTTTTATGCAAAAACGAAATTGTGCACAAAATGGAGTTGGCTTTAGCGGCAAAATGTGAAGTAGAACCGATCCTGTCAGTTTCGAACATCAAGAACAGATTAGACATTTCCTTTAATTCTCCGGTCATCCCAAATCTGCTCAACTGCCAAGAAAGCTATCTTGGCATGGCAAATCAGCTTGTGAGAGAGTTATCTGCAAAACAATTTCGGTAGATTTGAAGAAAATCATAGAATTTAAATAAGTTGATTTATTTAACTCAATTCAAATTATTAATCATTTACTTATTCAACCGTAGAGTCTCGGTCATTTTCTACGCCATGGAGGAAAGGCAGAACCGGTATCGTTGTATGCTTATAGGCAATGTTCTCAACACTCTGCGGGACCGATTTCAAGACAGGATGAAGATGTCTGTTTTCATAGAAGTTTTGCCGAAGCCAGACCCACCAATAGGAAATGCTTGCAAGCTGAACCGACTAGTTTCTGCAGAAGGTTTGAAATAACTTTATGGAGGCGACCTTGATTTCTCGTGAACCTGATATCGCGCATGCAATTATGGTGTTATAATACCATTTTTTTCTTACCCCATATAATTGTTTTCAGGAATAACCATATCTGCCACAGGAACTTGCTATTTGACCATGACTAATTTTGACTTGAAAATGCTGCAACGAAATTCGCCATTCTGTCTCACAATTGCCGCCATCATAAGCGACGATGGACTGCTCGCAATCCATCTACAAGAGAAGATTCGCACCAACAAAAGAATTCTGGAGGAAGGATTGGCAAGTGATGTGACCATAACTGCAGGAAATGGAGTACAGATCAAGGGTCACAAATGCTTCCTTAGTGGTATGGGATCTTCAAGCTGTTTTTCATTAAAAAATACTTTATTTACAAAAATTGTAAATATATAGTATTTCCTTATAAACTATTTCAGCTAACAGTTCCGTTTTCAAGACAATGCTAGGGAGTGGATTGGAGAATTCGAAATCAGGGGAAATAGACATGACTGACATGTCCGAAGAGGGAGTGAGGGCCTTCCTTCGCTTTCTCTACTACAGGGATCGTATCGGGCCAGAACATAGCGCTTATGTGGTTTGTGAACTGCTTCACGCTGCTCATAAATACAACGTGCCAGAGTTAGAGGAGGAGATGAAGACGCACTTGATGAGAATGGAAGATTTCAGTATTCCTTTGGCCTTCAAAATTTATATGATAGTGAGGAACATGGAATCTGCCACCGAGTTGAAAAATAAAGTTGCTTACATTATGCGCATGTAGGTAGTCCACATTGCATTCCATGAATAGTATAAAATATTGCATGATACCTCAATTCAAATCGTACTATTCATACTTTGATTTTCTCATTAGAAAACTGAAGAATTCAATAAATTTAACGGAGTACGAGAAACTTTTCCGGAAGAGCCATAATGATGCGATGGAGCTTACCAACAATCCGTTCTTCACGACATCTTTGAAAAGCAAAATTGCCGCATTGTTTGCAGCGGAAATAATCAGGAAGTAAGGAGGATGAGAATAACATGACAAGCTAAGGCCAGTCAAATGTAATCATTCGAATTGATCTTCGAATTGTTAACTTTTTGCATGAGATTATGTCTATAAGTTTTTCAGCATGAATTGTGAATCATGGACCCTAATTATTTCTTATTCAAGTCTTAATTAATGAATTACGGTAACATTTATTATTGTTATACATGTTAACTATTATTGTTATACATGCTCTGTAAATATAACAGTAAATTTGAAATTTTACTATATATGTAGTTATATCTTATATAGTAAAATAGATTGTAGATTTTAGTATCCAAGTTTGGTTGGACCTATATAGCTACCCTGATTCAGTGAAATGAGAAGTATTTTTTGTTAGGAATATATTTCCTTAAATATATGTGTGGCGTTGATTGTTGATAAATAAACGGTTTATGAATTACAATTGTGATGCGTCGAGATAGTTTGGAGGAGCTGAATGAGTACTTTCATTTTACACGATAAAAGTAAAACTATCCGAAGCATTGCACGATCAAGAGACTCGAAATGCAGTCTCTTTTTGCCCCATCTTCTTTAAACATGACTATAAACTTTCTTTGGTATGAATATTATACATGACGTAGTTTTTCCTTTTCGAAATTAAAACCTGCTTCTTCTGAGGGTTGATGAGCATTATTATCATCTAATTTTTCATATTACATTTGATTATATTTATTATTCCGTTTCCGAAAGTTGGTAGTCAAAATTCATGGACAAGTTTGTGATTTTCCATCGTTAACTGGCGGTTTCTACGAAACAGACAAAATAACTATTCAAACATCGTGAACCAATGAAATGAACATAGTACTGGACCTTGGACACGAAGTGGCGTCATTGGAAAATTGGAAGTTAATTTATTCGCAAAACATGATTTCGACATGAGAACTGATTTAAAGAAAAGTTGCTGATGAAAAAGGGGGAATAGAGAAATGTCATTCTCAGAAAATCCACGCGCAAAAAGCAAAGGACAAGAGGACTTCATCAAGAAACTTGGATAGCATCAACAAAATTTTCTCGTTTCCGTTCATCGTCTCTCATAAATAACATTCAAAGCAAAAATCTCGTAATCGTAATGATGAGTCCAAGCACCTACAGTGAGGCTTTGAAAAGGAATTTGAAATGACGATAATTCTATCTTCAGCGTCAAATAATATGTTTTGGAAGAGGGAAAGGCGCAAACGGATAACAGGAACTGGAATTTCGACTTCGGAGTTTGGTTTGAATGCCCCTGTGGATTATTCTCATTGGAATAAATGAGCAAACAGGGCATTTAAATTCACGTGAATTGGAAAGAAATAAGTGCGCAATTTGAAATAAACCTCCTACAGTATCCACTAAACAAGGGGAACTTAATGATGCCGACGAATTATCGAAGCAGCGATTGATCATACATGCATAATGAAGACCAATCATCATTAGTCGACTTTGTGTGATTTTTCCTCGTCAAAGGACAGTAATGGTGCTTTCCAACAACATAGTCGCCATAATCGTTAGTTTCGCTATTATCTTAGCAAACTCTCAAGTCCAAAATACTAGTGAAACCTATGAAACTGATGAAAACCAGCTTTTTGATACTAAATATATCTATAGTAACGTTTACAAAATATTTTTATTCTTTGCGCTACTTACTGCTAGCGTACAAGCAACCTAAAATTCTAGAATAATACAAGAACGCCAATCAAGCAAAGTGACAAATATTTGCGTCATTATGGTCAAAAGTTACAAATATGTTGTACATTATTAAACACAGTATTTTATTCAGTATGCGCGACGTTCAGAACTTTCATGGCCACGTTCTGGAATTCCTTTTGCGTTTCTTCCGTACCATGGGCAGTTTCAAACTCTAAATAGCGCTTTAAAAGTGGCTTTGACTTTTTAGCTTGCCATTTTAAATCAAATGCCCTCATGAATACGGCCCGCGCTTCTTCATATTGACCATCTTTAATCAGGGCATTCACATACGTTATCCAAAGGCTGGCGCACTGCTGGTGCTTTGGTTGTGCCAGGATGTGATCAAACATAGATTCACCGCGAGCTTTCTCTCCGTAGTGGAGCTCCAGGAGAGCGAATTTTGTTATAACTAGTACATCTGAAATTTGATCAAACAATGCATGATTTCTATGGCCACAATTTTCATAAAAGCATCGTCGAAGACTAAATATACGAAAAAAAACATACGGGTATTAAAAGGTATCGCCGAAAGAGCCTCGTTAAGCAAATCACGACCAGAATCAAATTTCTTTCGTGTGTAGTAAAACGTTCCAAATCGGATCCAAGCATCAGGCTCCAACCGAAATTGCTTGACAATCTGTCGATAAGTTTTTTCCGCGTCTTTGTAACGATCAGCATCATCATATACCAAGGCCATCAATTTCAAACAATCGAATTGATCGTTCCTCTGCATAGCTTCTGCCAACGTAGATTTCAAGGAATCCTGACCATGAAAAATGTAATCAACGATTGTTTAGCGAAAGTCGATTTAAAACGAGATAAAAAAAATGTTAATTATTTTAC